>JAQJVL010000003.1:413894-479325 GCA_035578905.1 Stictocephala bisonia
TATTCAACTGCTAAATCAGCTCTATGAATATCTAAATTCAATATTTTCGTCTATTACCATTCTAAGACGTAGATAAATACAAATATGCAGTTTGTAAGGTAAATCAAGTAATTTGATTGACTTGTTAAATGTAATCGTACTTCGATAAACGTCAAGTCCAGTATGCCGTATACTGTGCTCGTGCTGATGCAGGAACTCATCAGCGGATGCAGCCGCGGGCTGAGGAATCCAATCCGCCGAGACTCATTGAGCCCAACAAGCTCTGAATAACGAGTGTTCATTCTGTCATTAATTTTAAACATGTTGTTTGCGTGTCCACTGTGGCCCTGAATGATGTATTCAGGAACCTATTAAGAATGTGGAATGCATGTCAACCGTTTTTTCAATATACAGGATACTACCACTGTACGTGTATAGGTGGGTCACTACCACTGTACGTGTATGGGTGAGTGGGTGGGTCACTATCACTGTAAGTGAATGTGTGAGTGAGTGTGTCAAAAGGGTTTTGAATAATACAAGTGTAAAGTTGATGAACAGTGCAACTAGTTAAAATTCCGGTAACTTTTGTTTATGGCTATATTAAATATATTAAAACTCATAATAAAATTTTAAGTTTTATATTTAATAACATACAATGAAATGAAAGAAACAACGGTGTGATTGGATTTTTCACAGGCCTTTTAATGTTCATATAAAACCCTTCAAATACTTCGGGATATGATTACTGACATGAAAACTATGAAAAAAGGTCCTATAAACATATGTCCTAAAACGCTTAGTTTACAGTTTGTCTGTCTGAATGTGTTTTTTACATAATTTATCATATCTTAATACCCCCCCCCCTCCCCCATAAAGATATTACCTTCACACCCTGTACAGAGGAATAATAAGACCTAAGTTAGTATCAATTTCCTACTTTGTACCATTTAAAAATGGCGGCTATTTTTAGTTTTCAAAGCTTAATAGCTTAGAATCTAACATTTTTAGAAAAAACTAAAAAATACACAAAAAGGGAAAATTGTATTTCCTAAAATATGGTACAAACACTATTAAGCTCGGATCATCAATACCTGAACCAACTGCATAATACAGTATTGCCACAATATTAGCATGTACTTTATTTAAAAAATTAACACTTAGTTTTTTTAAGTCTACTTTTTAATATTTTAAGCTTTTGAAACAAAAATTGCCGCCACTCTGAAATGGTACAAAGTAGGAACTTGATAGGCCTACTTTATACTATAAATCAGGTCTTATTATGTATCATACATGTACCGGGTTTGAAGATAATATCTTTATGGGTTGTTAAAATATGATAAAATATTTTTTTAAACACATTCAGACAGATGGTAAACTAAGTGTTTTAGGACATTTTCCCTTAGTTTTCATGCAGTTTTCAACTATCTGTCAGTTAGTTGAAAATTATACCAACACTACGTGGGTTCGGAATCCAAGTAAAACTGTAGTTCCCCTGGCTTTTGGCCTGTTAAAAAGTGTTTTTTAAGGAACAGTCTACCTTTATTGATAACAATCACTACACTTTTTCATATAAATTAATTCACTCCTCATATTCAACAATATTTCTACTATCACCATCTTAGTAAAATAACTAAAAATAGGCCTACATCTCACTTTCTTGTCTCTTAATTGATATAGTACACTTAATTGCAAAAAATTGTCACAACTAGCAAATAAACAATCACGTTTTATCGATTAAACTTGATTAATTGCCCATCGTCGACTAATCCATTCCAATTAGCCATCAGCCAGACGACTGGCTGACCCACGCAACTTCAAGATGTCAAGGAAGCTAAGTGAGTGGGTTGGGTTCTTCAGTAGCTGTTCTTAGAGACGCCCTTCAGATGTGCTGCATGATGGTTGGTTGCATTATACACATGGCCTACGACTACTTTTGTCTATATAATACATTTAAAAAGTGTTAAATATATTTTAAGAATAATTTATGTATGAGTGTCTCTGAACTCTCTGATAAACTTTCTTGGTAGTTGTTTCTGGTTCATTTAGGATCACAAAGTATCCAAAACACCTTGGTTATCCTTGCAGACGCCATTTTATTTAGTTTTTTACTTTTAAATTTATATCTCAAAAACAAAAAGGTTTATTAAGCTGAAATGTTGCTTAGTCCTTTAAAACATAAACATCCATTTTGAGAACAATTTAGAGTTTTCTTGTATCATAATTTTCAAAATGGCGGCCATTTTAAATCCTAAATAACTCATAAACCAATAATTATACTAAAACTTACACAGAATAATATATTTTAGGACATTTATTTACAAATCCATTGTTACAACGTTTTTAAAAATCAGATGAAAATAACAAAGAAAAGATCATTTATGTGTCATTATGTACAATGCAATGTGCCAGTGCAATGTGTAACACACATGTAACAGCTGATAGTAATAAAGTAATTTGTGACAGTCTTAAATCAGATGTTTACATACACTTTATTGTTGTACTCGTCAGCTGATTTAAGACTGTCACAAATTACTTTATTACTATCAGCTGTTACATGTGTTACACATTGCACTGGCATATTGCATTGTACATACTGTCACATAAATTATCTTTTCTTTGTTATTTTTTATGCGATTTTTAACAACTTTGTATCATTGGATTTGTAATAAAATTTCCTAAAAGATATTATTCTGTGTAACTTTTAATATAATTATTGGTTTATGAGTTATTTAGGATTTAACATCTTAAGTGGCCGTCATTTTGGAAGTTTTAATACAGGAAAACCCATTATTTTTCTAAAAATTTATGTTTCACCTTAATAAAACTTTTTCTTTTTTAGAAATAAATTTAAAAGTAAAATAAAGACACTTTATATATGATATTTGTGATCCTAATTGAACAAGAAACAATAACCAAGAAAGCTTATCAGAGGTCAGACACAACCTGTATTTTAATTGTTTAAAATTTATACTGTAACATCTAACAAATATATCTGCAAATTGCAGTTGTAAGACTCCCAGTTGGACAGGTATTATAGAAGCAGGGATGAAGAGGAGCCCTAAGGAAAATGTATCCAGGTTGTCTAGTGGGCACTGTTGAATCAGAATTGTTGAGACTAACATTCTTTGCATATCCAATTAAAAAACACACCTATAGCAAATGTAGTGATTAACTGTAAACTGTACATTTCAGCTAGCCCACAGAGATAAAAAGGAACAGAGGTCGCTTTCTTATGTCCGCAGCGAACGCCTAAATGGCAGTGTTATGTATATTACAACTAATATTCACCTTTATAGTGATAATTAATACGTTTATTCTTTAGGATTTGGGGGAATAAATAAGGGAATGACAAGGTGCTGGCCATAGCCTGTCAGAGTGGTGAAAAAACTACTATACACACCCATTTAGCGCACTATTGATGCAACCTCTGTTTATTTCTTCTCTGTGTGAATTGAATTGACACCACTGACTCCCATCTCTCAAGTTCAGTGTCTCTCGATGGTCGGGAGCGTCCATGTTGGATAGTAGTCAAGGTTCAGATGTTACTTAGGGAAGCGAACTGAGTGGCAGAGGCTTGTCAGTTAGCTAAAAATCAGACCCACACTACGTGGTTCGGGTTCCACGTAAAGTTGTAGGTCCCTTAGTTGCCCTTGCTATTGGACTACTAACAAATAGCTCTTTCTGAGGAACAGTCGACCTTAGTTAAAAAATGACTAAACTCGTTCATCTAAACCACACTAATTCGCTCATATCTTGACGACATTTGATTTTCACATTTATATTTCGACTAGATTGTATTGATACTGATGAAAGTGAGGAAAGTATGTAACCCATTCCCCGAATCTAGGTTTAACTACGGTGAGTCAGGCAAGATAAAAACTTTGAGAAGGTTATAATCAGGAAGTTTTCTGACATAAAATTGTCCAAACGTATTTGTTGTCCTATCAAATTAAACTATTGTGTTCTTCAGTTCTTCAAGCTACCATATGATTGCCTTAAATCACAGACAGAGAAAAAGACATAATTTCTCTCTTTTTATTCTGCGATTTAAATATGTTATTTCTTTATTCTAGGAAGATATTTAAAATATCCCTTTCAATTGATGTTTGTTCCAACCAAAAGAGTCAGTTTTGGATAAAAATTCGTTTTCCACTTGGCTGTACTAAAAGTCAGTTATTCGAAACACATGTTAATATTTCCCAGTATAAGAAATATTTTGACGGATCTGTGGACACGTAGACTATTCACACAAACCTTTTGAGAACATTTCACTACTAAACTTGAACTTTGACACACGGATTTGAACATGCCTAGTGACCTAGTGGTGAGTAATAAAATTGGGGATAAGGTGACGATGGATAACAATGAGGACCTTGCTCAGTGAAGTGGTGGACAGGACGTCCCAATGAATTTGTCCTTGATCCTCGCACAGTGTCCACTAGTGGTGGCTGGTCAGTTCTGTACGCAGGGACTACTGCGTTGCTGGCTGAGACAGTTTCTGACTAGTTTAATCATTGCTTTTATATTAAAATAATCATTGCTTTTATATACACAGATAGATTTCTCATCCAATGTTAAGTTTTGTGTCACAAACTAACACCTGTTTTTGTGGTTCGTTGAGGAGCGCTAGTGCGGTACCATGTAAATGTAATGCAGTTTAAGCTATCTGTAGTAGCAGATCTTACTAACTAACCAAATTATTGGCACAAACTCTCCTATTACATGAGATATATATTTGTAGATAATAATATAATCAAGGGAATAATCTGGTTACAGCCAGTAATGTGTATATATAAATACACATAAATGCACTTTAGGTCACCAGCTGTCTTTATACAGTGTCTATTTATTTTTTGACAGTTTATTTTTTATTGCTAATAGCTACACAACCATATCTACAGTATGTATTTTACTTCCTAAGCGAATCGACCCCCCCAATGAATCCATCGAGATATAAGAAGATAGCTTGATTATCTGCATTATAAAACTTAAGCGCCAAGGATGGTGGGAAAAAATATCAGACTTTATTTTTTGCTGGGCTCCATCGAACGACCAACATAAGAGGCACTAGAGCCTTAAGTTGAAGCTGGCCGAAAGCAGAAAGTTCTTGTAAGATGGCGGCGGCAGCCGATGAATCACCCTACTGGCGAGCGCTCTCAAGTGTTCCATCATCCACCTGACTTGTCTATGTAAATATGGTCCTCTCATAAATAATGTTTAAACATGTTAATTACCAACTTATTAGCCCACAATTTGTTACGTTCAATTGATTAGCTGTAAAATTTAATATTTATTTGTTTTTACTTACAATGCGTAAATAAAATTATTTCAAATTCACATATTATATGTAATTGTGGTATTGCGATTGTTTAAGAAACTCCCATATGAGTTACAACTTATTTAAAAGAATTTTTCTTCTTAAAATTTTACTGCTTTTAGAATTTAGTCTGCATAGATAGTAGTCTGCATAGATAGTAGTCTGCATAGATGTTAGTCTGTATAGATGTTAGTCTGCTAGATGTTAGTCTGCATAGATGTTAGTCTGCATAGATGTTAGTCTGCATAGATAGTAGTCTGCATAGATAGTAGTCTGCATAGATAATAGTCTGCATAGACAGTAATCTGCATAGATAGTAGTCTGCATAGATATTAGTCTGCATAAATGTTAGTCTGCATTATTAAGCTGATTTTTTTTAATGCTCATAATTGTATCATTCATTATTAAACTACTGTATACCCATACAGTATTATTTATTACTGATAGTTACAGACTTCAATGATCGCGGCCTCTTGCCTAACCGTGGTTCGTAGGCGTTCTACAAGCCGTATTGTAGCGGGCACACCGGGCTATGATAATGGTGCCGTTATTAAATATTTTATATATAGTTAGGTTATGTTAGGTATAGTTATGTTAATTTTGGTTAGGTTATGTTTGGTTATGTTAGGTTAACCTAAGTTATGGTTATGGTAGTGAATTAATGGAAAAGATCCGACAAATGTCTTCATTGAGATACAAATAACACAAGAATTGCCGAGGTTAACACACTTCTTTAGGATAGGCCTATACATTGGTTTTGTTTAAACAAACTTCATTAATGTATAAAATAAAATATAATTAACAGATCTAGGTAACATTTATGCACGTAAATCAATATTCTACACCAGTAGGGGCTCTATTATGCGCGGCCACTCGAGTGGCTCGCGTCCGCGACTGCTCAGACGCCAGGCTAGCCACAGGTGTTGCTAGGTCCGGCGTCTGCAGTGGCTAGGGCAGGCGTCTGTTGTAAAGTTTCTTCACTTTTAGAATGTCGTCGTCAAGTGAAGAAGACGAGTTATTTCTTCTACTTCTACTAAAGTGTCGCAAACGTAGGCGGAACAAAAGCATCGGAGTCCATCCGTTACTCAAGGGAAGGCCTTCAAAAGGAGTTTTTTACACACTTTATGATGACCTTACAGAGGACAATACGAAGTTTTTTGGATATTTCAGGATGAAGAAACGCTCTTTCGACGAACTTTTAGAGAAAACTGAAGGCGACATATCCGTATCTCACAAGAATGAGCATAACTACATTTCAGCTACACAGAGGCTTGCACTTACTTTAAGGTAAACCAACTAGTCATGGTATTAAAATAGCTTTATTTTGTTATGAGTGAGGAGGGAGGGGGTTCGCTGTGGCCTGAGTGTGTGGCTGCGCATAATAAGCTACATATGATAACATGGCCCGCTGACAGTGCGACAGTCGCGCGGGCTAGCCACCGGTAGCGAGGGTGCGCGTCTGGAGTGGCCTGTCTAAACGACAGTCGCCTGCCTAACCACAGCCGTGGCGTTGTTTAATAAGCTCCATTTGATAATATGGCACGCTAAAAGTGGCCTGCCTGTGCGTCTAAGGCAGTCGCGGACCCGAGCCACTCGAGTGGCCGCGCATAATAGGGCTCTAGGCCTATGCATTGCACTGGTTACTTATTTCCCTTTACTGTAAAAATTATTGTATATTACTGTATTATATTTATTGTTTGCAATTGTTAATTGCAATGCTTGTTATTCTCGTGATTTGTTTTCCAATATGCTACTGTGTTTCTTAAGGTAATATTATCACATCTTAACATCCGCAGTTTTTTGTCCGAACGATTGTTTTTGCTTTAAAAATTATAGGTCTATTTAAAATCCTGTTTAGATATGGCAGGCCTAAGTTGGCTTGCTGCTTTAGGCTAAAAGACTATTTTCATTGTATAAGTACAGTAAACTAATTATAAGTATCACAGTTTAACATGTTTCGTCGACAATTATTAATTAAACTTCTCTCATTATTGTGCAAATAAAGTAATAATGCGAGTTCTGTAATAACTAGGGAACGTGGCCTTGTGACAGATATATTCTGGCAAGTTTTTACATACAACAGTTGGCAGATCCAGTGAGCCACACTTGACAGCCGGTATTTATATTCGTGATAAGACTGATAACGGCATCTGCCTGCCGCCACTGTACAGCACGAACAACGGCCCACTTACTCATCGTAACTTATTTGAGTTTGTCGATTAATCGAATACCATCGATAAAATTGATAAATTAGAATACTACAGCATAAGCTAACCTACCATATAATTATAGATTTTTCTTCTGTAAAATACAATTAATTTGACTCGGATGAAAAAAATATTTGTTCTACATGGAATGTATATACAGCATATATGTGAGTGTGTGTGAGTTTACGAGCTTTAAGCTTTACATTATAATAGTGTTTGTATTAAATTTAATATTTTCTTGTAATACGGCCAAAATTAATGGGTATTTTTTTAACAATTAGGTAATTCACAATACCAACATTGAGAAATAAATCAAGATATTTTTCGTAAAATCATACACATGATTTAAATATCTTAACGATTACCGCTCACCTGTTCCATATCCATTCCTATTATGGTAATACATATGAGTAAATTCTATATAATTCTGAACTGGCTTCTGACCCTTAGGCCACCACAGAGAATAGAAACATACTTCGAACACAGAGCAGCCAGGAAGGTTCCATGAAAATGCCCTAGTTCTTAGCCATCGCAACAGATACAAAACCCCTGTTGGCATAACAACAATCTAAATTTCAAACAAATAACTTGTAATTTTGATCTAGTTCTTCGGGGTATACTTGCATTAAATTTAATTTAAGTAATTCTTTGAAACAGAAAATCGCTAACCTTAAAATTTTAAAAACAGCATCAAAAAGCTAAACTCGTTATCTTATTAAAAAATAATGGTAATTATGCACTTTCTTGCCACCTCTGAAAATATGATTTCATGTTGAAAAAGTGGTGAAATATGATTATATATATGTTGAGGAGTTTGAGTTCATCCGCGGAAAACTCGTTTTTTACAGAAAAATCGGAAAACTAGTTTTTTATTCGATAGTGAAAAAACCAAATTTTTAAAAATCGTTGTTTTTCGAAATTGTTTTTCATTTCTCGTGTTTTTTTTTTTTTTATGATGAACACAAATATAACTGGTTTAGTAGTAAAATTTTTTTTTCAGCTCGAAAAATGTATTTTTACTGACATAACCAAACATAACCTAACTTACCCTAATTGTCTATTTTCTCACCAAAAATTCGTAATTTGCATTAAATTCGAGTGTTTGGCCTCCATGACGGCCTACCGGCCATCACTCCGGCAGGAGTATAGGTGAATTCGGTTTTTGTGATTAATAGTTGTTGTAAATAATGATCGCGTAATGGCCTCTAATCGCGATTCGCCGCGATAGTAGTTTTTCCGTTATATCTCGAGAAATATTCGTAATAGATCAAAATAGTTCTCAAATTTGTATTCAGAGCAAAAAAACACATCAAAATAATAAAAGATTATTAAAATACCATTTAAATTAAAGGTAATATGACAAAAATACTAAAAGTTGTGACATTGGTTTTATCGAATTTTTCGGTAAAATACGTTATTTCCGCGGAATAAAAAGCATATCTCGTGAAAATAAAGCCAATTCTAGACCCATTTCAAGCAAAATGTTCCAAATTTGATGGTGGCAAGAAACGGTGTCCGGACAATTCGTCCCACGGACATTTCGTCCCCCAAGAAAAATGCGGACATTTCGTCCCACTTTGTGGAACGGCTACCTGGGTAGGGTTTGATAAATAGTCTCCAAATATTTCTAAACGGACACTTCGTCCCACCTGAGAGAAGGGTTGTAAAAAGGTTAGGTTAGGTTAGGTTCTCTCAGGGTGGGACGAAGTGTCAGTTTAGAAATATTTCGAGACTAATTATCAAACCCGACCCAGGTAGACACTCCACAGAGTGGGACGGAATGTCCACATTTTTCTTTGGGGACGAAATGTCCGTGGGACGAATTGTCCTGTAATCGCAAGAAACTGCATAAATACCAAAATAATACAGTATACATCTATTCTGAAATTGTCTCATATTTTTCACGTAGGAACAAACGTAAACGTTAATGTAATTGAATACGTCAGTGATTAATGAAAACAATAGCTATAGAAAAGAATGAGTCACACATGTATTCGAAAAGAATGAGTCACACATGTATTCGAAATACATACGTTTTATTTTATATTAATAGTCCTTATTTTGAGTCACTTATCTATAAGTGGGAAAACGACTAAATAATATACAACAATATAGACAATCAACGACCATCGAAAGACGGATGAACTAAGGCAGATTTATGAACTTAGGTTAAGAGTTATAAAAAGTCTTCAACGAGCGAAATCTTGCCATATGGGCGGCGGATGTCCGGTACTTATGACAACTTCGCGCTTCAGGCAGCTTGTAGGAGTGATGAAGGAAGGCATTTGTCCTTCGTTCGCTCCGATCTTCAAGGCTGAGCGAGCTCACTTCACGAAAACCACATTATATTGATACAGGAATTTGGAACATAAAGTATATGATGAATTCGAAATTGATCAAATCAATATAGTAATTTGTATACTAAAGATGGCTGCATAAAAGATTTATTTCGATGACAAGTTTCAAATCAATATTAACAATTATGGGTTTCACTAAGTACGTCTAGTGGACTCATCCACGACTTCAAGTATATAAAACTGAGAGACAGATATAAAAGGAAAAATAATTGGTTGTAATTTGAAACATCTGTGTGAAACCCATGTTTATGAGTAACTTGGTTAACAAGTGGCATAGCAAAATTAAAGATGAAACAACCTCATATTCTACGAGTCAATTAGTAGATTTGTATAAATACGTAGAAAATATAAAACAAAAAGTAAAAAAAAAAAAAAATAAAAATAATTTGGTAGCAACCTGAAAAATCTACAATGAAACTATTTTTGTCAATACTGTAATTTTCAAAATAACAAAGTAAAATATTACGAAATATTGGATTTAAGGAATAAAAACCCTTGCAAAACAAAAAAAAAGTATAGATGTATTGTAATTTGATAAATCTACAAAAATACCATAGCCTATTCAGCACTAACTTTACTAAAAAAAACTAGCATAGTAAAATAAAACATACAAAGCAGCGTCATAAGAAATCAGTTTTTTTATTATCAGAAAGTATGATAAAAAAATTCTTTACTAAGATGACAATGCTTTTAGTAAAATAAAACAAGTTTCCTCTGTTATTTATAATCCAATCATTTAAAATGGCATATCGTTGAATTTGGCATAATACAGTCTACAAATATTGTATTTTAACATTTTTAAATAAAATTTTGTTTTTATTATACTTTAAAATTTTTAGACAATCGCCATTCTGAAACAAACAATCTGAAACAGTCTTTTTACATGAAATGTGTTTTTCTGAGAACAACTTTCATACCAAACTTCAGTATTGTATGTCAAACGGTTTTTGAGTTATTTAATTTTTTTGAAAAAAAAAACGCGTATAAACATACAGACAAAACGATTCGACAAAAAACACATATTATATAATATTATTTGCTGTATTGACCTGAAAACAATCCTCTAAAATATGTGACAGTAGAAGTTGGACACCCTGTGTATATATATACTGTATTGACAAAACTGTTATTTCATTTTATTGTATAAGTAAGAATAAGCAAATAGTCCTATTTATAAGCAAAAAGTCCTTAAATATACAATCTATTCATTCAACGGGGGCCTGCCTCCAACCTTTATTGTATTTACTCCTTTGATTATCTTTTTAGATTGCAGTACTTTAGTTTTTTTAAGAGTTGGTTATCCAAAATAATGTGTAATTATTAAAAGCCAAATTATCCAGATGTCGGCACTGATGGCGCAGTGCTGTAGTTGAGCCAAAGTGTTGAGGAAATTTTACGCGATAGGTTCTATGCTCAGTCCTCTTCATACGGACATGTGGGCGGGTGGGTCAGTACCACCTTACGTATATGGGTGGGCGAGTGGGTCAATACCACCGTACGTATATGGGCGGGCGGGTGGGTCAGTACCACCGTACGTATATGGGCGGGCGGGTGGGTCAGTACCACCGTACGTATATGGGCGGGCGGGTGGGTCAGTACCACCGTACGTATATGGGCGGGCGGGTGGGTCAGTACCACCGTACGTATATGGGTGGGCGGGTGGGTCAGTACCACCGTACGTATATGGGTGGGCGGGTGGGTTAGTACCACCGTACGTATATGGGTGGGCGGGTGGGTTAGTACCACCGTACGTATATGGGTGGGCGGGTGAGTCAGTACCACCTTATGTATATGGGCGGGCGGGTGAGTCAGTAACACTGTATGTATATAGGGGTGGGTTAGTACCACCGTACATGTATACCTTAATTTATATAAAATACGTATTTATTTTATTTGTAAGAAGACGTCTTATCATGTAGCATTTAAGTTATTTTAGGCGTCCGCTCAATGGTTGCCATCAACGTGGACACTACTACAGAAGTCTGGTGTGTCCATGTTGGATGGTAGTCAAGGTTCAGATGCTGTGAAGGAAAGAGAACTGAGTGTCAAGCTTGTTGGTTAGCTGAAAATCAAACTCACCACTACGTGGTTCGTACGGATTCCACGTAAAGCTGCAAGTCCCTTAGTTGCCCTGACTATTGGGCTATTAATAAATAGCTCTTTCTGAGGAACAGACGACCTTAGTAACAATGACTACACTCGTTCATCTACTCTCATCACACATAGTCACCCATATCTCTACGATCTGTGTCTTAGTAATGGATGAACTTATATTTCGTAGTGTTTGGCCAATATAAATGCTATAGATATGGCGGATTTTATGTAAATAGTAAGAATGTGAATAAACATGAAGTTTATCTTAGTTTGGTCTAAATCAAAGGAATATACCGCAAGCAGGGCACGTCTGCCCTTGCCCTACACACCACGTGTTGGCCGTTGTTAATTTGCAAACAATATAAACAAAACAAAACTGCCAACATACAAATATTTTATGTTTTATTTGAAAAATATTCTAAATTTAAAGTAGCCCTTAAAATCTTGCGCAGTACTTGTTACATCACGGGGTCATATATTAATTACATAAAACAATTACTGATTACAATAATTAGCCAACTATATTAGTGATCAATTTAAAAATATCTTACTTTATGTTGATGACGTGTCCCTAAGGTACACGCAGAGATCAAGTAGGGCTCATAATTTACATCTAGTACATATAAATTATCATTTCCACCAAAATATTCAAAAATTAAGTTCAAGAACTGAACAATTAGAAATAACAATACAAGTATTAAATCCAGAAGTAATATTGCTCTTTGAGCATAATACGAGGGAAGACGAAATTCCTCTTTAAACATAAATAAATCCAAAGTCAACTCTTTTCATGCCAGGCAATCAATTCCTAATGGAGGTGTAATGATCCTGTCTGAGAGATAAGTACAAAGGGGAAACAGGTGGTTATATATAATATATATATCAAGCAATCTGTTGCAAGAGCAACATTTTTTATTTTGTGCTCATTGTTTTTATTCAAACAGCTTAAAAGTTTTGGTAATAGCAATTAACAGATCTCCAAGTTCAGATTTTCATGTATTTTTGGATGGGTTAAGTATATTAATTGATTATTCTACTAAAAAATACATTTACATAATTGTTAAAGGAGACATAAACATTAGTATTTTAAAGGATGACAACAAACATAAATTATTGAAAGATACACTAAAAAAGCCATAATATGGAATATTTAGTTATTTTTCCTATACAAGTAGTTAATCCAAAATTCTGAATCAGGAATCGATAATATCCTAGAAAAAAATATTTAAAAATTTAATATAACAATAGAAGGGGTTACTACCTACCTCTCAGACCATGATGACCAAAATTTACAGTCAATACTCCTGTTCGGACAAACAAAAAACCTAGGAGGCGAGAGGTTCGTTAATTTTCTGCTGAAAATACTAGTTTTAAAAATCTCTTGAAAAATTAATAATAGAATGGCATATATTTAATCCAGTAGAATAAAAATACAATATCTCTATTAAATTATTTATTAATTTAAACAGGCTTTCCATAAAATATTAATCACAGAAAAGTCTTGCACAAAATTAGCTATCCAAAAAAATAAGGGAAGAACAAAATCAGGAAATCATAGTGAACAAAATTTTGTTAAAAAAATGGTGACTTAAAGTTAAAAGACAAATTGCAAAATAAACGTTGAATTAAAGAAAGGTTTAAGTAAAGCTAGAGTGGAGTATTTTGAATAGAAAATAAATGAATCAGGAAATGTTCAGAAAACAGCGTGGAATATAATAAATTCTGAAGTGGGAGCCAACAAAAATAAAAAAGCAATATTATTTTGCATGACGGTATAAATACCAGTCATGATCCGACAGTTATCGCAGAAGTGTTTAATATTTTGTGAACAAGATTAAAGATACAGGACTAAACAATGATACAGTAGCTAGTAATAGTAACAATAATTTTAGTTTCACTAAAAGTTGTGATACTAACACAATCACAAAACCATATTTTAGATTAAGTCCTGTAAATGAACAAGAGATGGAAAAAATAATCCATTAATTCATTAAACAATTAAAATTCATGTGGTTATGGTGATGTGCCAATCTCAGTAATTAAGGAGCAAAAAAAAAAAAAAAAACACAATCAACTAAAGTTTTACAACCATTTGATTAAATCATGATTTATTACAATTTTATTTCCATACAAATTAGATTTCAAAAATTATATCTATTCATAAAAATACGATGCAAGAAAAATATTTGTAACTAACCGTCCCATGGCCTTACTGTCATCTTTTCCTAAAATATGAGAAAATTTTATGTATACAGCTATAATCATAATTGGAAGAACAAAATTTGTTTGACAATAACCGACATGGATTCATATTGGGAAGGTCTGTAGTGAGTGCTGTGGTCTGAATCTATCATTGAGTTAGTGGATAGGGGTGAATGTACTACTGGTATATTCATGGATTTGTCCAAAGCATTCGACAGTGTGAAACATACTCTTTTGAGAGAAAAGTTAAATAATCTAGGGTTATGAAAAAATGCACGAAAAATTGGTGTCGTTCATACTTGTCTGAAAGGCAGTTGTACAGTATGTAGAAATAAATCACAAGTCCCTCAGTAACAAAATTATAGTGAGTACATCACTCTACAACCTGTAAAGTTTGGCTACCACAAAGATCAATATTAGGGCGGCCCTTACTTTTTTGTGTTACCTAAAAAATCTGGATGAAATTTATCTCACAAGCCAAATAGCCAACTTGGCTTTTATGCAAATGATGCTAGATAGATGCTAACTTGAAGATACTCGTACATTTAAGACATTACAACAATCGAGATAAATGCTTTTGTAGAATTAGAAAACCTTGACAATTACTTTGAAAACCATTATTTCATACTAAAGACATAAAAATCTTATTTAATACAATTTAAAACAATTCAAAACAAAAATTCAGTAGATCCACTTTTAATGCTTGATTCTCAGTTAATTGAAATGAAAAAAGACAAGTTTTCTTGATCTTAGGATTGATCAAAATTAAAGTTGAGATTTTTATATAAATAATATGTTAACAAAGACCAATTCTGGAATCCGCATGCTAAAGAAAATGTCCTTTTACTGCAGATAGGGCACATTAAAACAAACTTACTTGGAATTTATTCACTGTCATATATCTTTTAGCATTTGTCTTTTTGGTGTAACAAAAAAATTAACATGGATAACAGCAGAAAAGAGCCCTAAGAATTGTTGAAATAAAAATTTGACGAATCTGTTAAAAGCCATTTTGCTGATCTAAAAAAACTAACAGTGTATGGTCAATACATTTTTGACTCAATACTAATAAAAAAATAAAGTAGTTAATCCTGAGACCTTCATCACAGAATAAAAAAGAGTCAATTTTGTTGTCTGTGCTTTCATGCACATCATAAAACACTCGGAAAAAACAAGATTGTTACAGTACATCATAAACTAAAATTATACAATATGTGATTGACAATTTTAAGATACATTCCAAAACATATTAAAACTTAAAACAACCTATAAAAGTTTAAATAAATTTTGAAATATTTCTTAATTAGTAAGTCTATTTACTTTTTTGATGAATTTTTCCACCTAAACTCTATAGAAAAAACTGTATAATTTTACCTTTCCATACAATACTATGGACTTTTATTTATTTGTTAATATAAGGATTAAGTACACTATTAAAAGCTGTACCCTAGTACATTGTATGAATCAAGAGTAGCCTATTATATTTGTTTATGTTCTTAATTCATTTAAATATCATTATTATTCATTTTTAAGATCCCGATCATAGAGATATGGGCGAATATGAGGGTTGAATGAGTGATGAACAAGTGAAGTCATTGATCAATATTCAATAACAGGAAACAATTACTAAAAACTTAAATTTGGGGTGTAGAGTTGTACTATAGTGAATCGTGGACTATAGAAGAGAGTGATAAGAAGCTGCTGGCATTTGAAGTCTGGTGCTAGAAGAATGAGTGAGCTTGATTGAAAGGAAAACGAATGTGGCCTCTGGGGTGAGACAGTTAATGAGAATCATTAAAGAACAGAGAGCCAAGTTTGTTTGACATGAAATGATGGACTATTGAAAAGCATAATAGAGAGAAAAATCACTAGATAGGCACTGGCTGGTCACATTACCAGATATGTGGGATGTGAGACAAATAAACAGCTAAAGAGGAAGGCTGAGAAGGGGAAATAATGGAGAGCTGCAGCCAAATAACTCCAGGGTTGAAACGCAAGAAGACTGCAAAAATAAACCCAACATTAATGTCACGTGGTGTTCAGAGAATAATTTAACAATAAATTCCGATAAAACACAAGTTATTAAATTGCTATTAGACACAAAAAATCAAGTAAATCAGTCAAAATTTTTAGGAATAATGGGTTAGTTCACATATTTCAGGGCATGACCATATTGATAACATGTACAAAAATTAAACATCATGTATACTACTCTTTTTATCGAGTCACTTTATCATGCTGCACTCATTCTTTAAAAAATTATCAGAATAATGAAAACAAGTTTCACAGAAACTAGCGCTGTAAACCATTTTATATAGAACTTGTAATGATGTCCTCATATTACTTATATGTTTTCTTTGCTTTTTACATATAACAAAAAACTTTTCGTTATTTACAGTTCAAAGTAGTGTGTATTGTAAACAAATTCAAGATCATAAATGATTATGTTCATAGATTTTAAATTAGTAGTTTTAAGACAATTCCAACTTAACATTTTTAATAAATTACTTAATCTCTAAACTTAAATGAAAATACCGTTGGGAAGCCCATGAACAATTTTTTAACCTTTTTTTTATATTATACAGTATGTTTGAAGATTTTACTTGAAAAAAAAACAATACATTAATTAATATTATATTATTAGTTAATACTACCACACTTACTAATATTAATTTATTTTATATAATGTACATCTAATATTTATTTTAAGTAAAGACAATAAAGATATTTATTATTGCTACAGACAAAAGAGAATATATAAAAGAGAAAGCCCTCTCTCACTCATCACTAATTCTCCCACTTCCCAATCGTACAGAGCTGAAATTTGGTACAAAATGTTTGTTGTACCGTACGCTAAATAGCAAAACGAAAGTATTCTCAAATTGATAAAATACTCCTAAAGGGTAGAAACCGCCCCTAAAATATTATTCTATAAGGATAACATTGGGGTGATTTTAGTAAATTAATAACAGGTGTTTTGTTAATAAGTAACTAAACATGTTTATTTGACATTAATTTTATCCTTTACAATTAATTACATTTTATATATTTTTTCCTCTATACAATTAGGTAATTAAAAAACAATTAGGTGTAAAATCTATTCGGGAAATTTACGATATTGAGATTGAAATTCCATTTAAGACTTTTAAGGTTTTCTAGACCATACAACTTTGTTGTCTAGAAGAACGGCAGCAGGTTGAGTTTTTATATTGTCGATGGTTTAGAGGGAACCACGAGGAAAGGGTGAGCAAATGCAGTGAATAACTTCATAGCGAAGCAAGGGCTGTCGTTTTGTTTTTCATAAATGTTGACCTCTCATTAATAAATTGGTAAAGCAGCATATGCTTCCTCATTTTCTTGTTTATGAGGTAAAATAATTAAATTAGATTTAAAAAAAAAACACATTTTCCCATAACATTTGCCTCAAATTCTTTTCCCTCATCATATATGCCGCCAAGAGGAAGCTAGTGCTTTTGTATAAGTCATCTGAATAAAAAGACAGCAATTTTTAACTAAATTCTGTGTTCTTCTAAAAAGTGTCACATATAATTATTTAATCGTACAGCTATAGTAAGGCTGAATATGAGATACAATATTCATGTGAAATAAATAATTTCCTGTATTCTGAAGGATTCAAGCACGATCTGACAAACTATTGTTAATGTAATTATAATACACTTTTAATATTTAAGATTATAATATGGTATGCTCATTATGAATGTTATATCTATGACAACTGAAAATGAAAATCGTTTCAAAATTGTAGGAATCAAAATTGGAGCTGAATGTCACATATATATATATTCTTTATGCATGTAAACTAGGGGATACTCCAGCATGCTTCATATACCAACCCTGCCAGTTGATAAAGTAAACCGACAAACTTTTGGTAAAGTGCCCGTTATTAGTAACAGGATCATTTAAACGCAACAGAACAAACATTTGGTTTGGTTTTTCTTTATCAGTAATGTTTTTTTTCTTTTCAATTTAATGTTGATCTCCTGTTATTGTTCTTCTTTTAACATAAAAGAGTTTTTTTAAAGACTTATTCTAATGGAACTATCAACAGTTTTTTTGTAGTGCATATCTCTGATACTAGGGTCCAGTCACGAAATTTCGTGAGGACTGTCCATTAACAGTTGTATATATTTTGTTGAAAACTACGTTTTTATTTCATAAAGAATATATATTCGTGGCCTCACTTATTAAATAGACACCAAACTGTTAAAACTCGAGTAGCTTGGCTGGTACTGTGCAAGCAGCCAAGAAACAAAAAAATTCATTTTACCAGGTATATACTAAAACGTAAGGAATCTGTAAGGTTTCATCACAACATTGTTGCTGCAATTACCTCAAAATGTAAACAAATTGTCCTTCAATAAAGAAAATACAAAACTGATTGCTATACTTAAAGAAGATAAAGTAATAATTAAAAAATATCTAAAACCTTTCACCATTAATTTAAATAATTTACTTTATATTTATGAATGACTGCAAATCACAAACATGCCTGAACAGATTTAGGATTCAGACTAAACAGTAAACTAAATTAATTAAATTGGACTTACCATTTTACTTAATTCTGCAGCAGACATAACCCCGGCCCTGAATATACTTATGAAACATATTTTTTTGGTTAAAAATCCAGAATGCTATAGCATAACATAAAAAAATTAAATCCCAAGTGAACAATATACAGGTTTAGGTAGACCACCTCTGCAGTATATATAGTGGGTACTTAACAAGGCCTTTAGATGACATAGCACATGTTTGCTATTTAATAACATTTTTTACTTACGGGAATTTTTCAAAATTCTTGTTTGATGACCAACATCAAAATAGGCATAAATGTAGTCGTGTGGCATATTAGAATGAATCTGATTTTTTTGTAAGAATTTAAAATTGGGATAAACATAACTCAAATGGTAAGAAAATTAGAGGGTATTCCGTAAATGTCCAAATTTTCCACAAAAACATCCACTATTTTGAAACTAATAAAGATAATTGAATTTTTGTTATGCCAATGAGTTTCTTTCAACAATATATTTAAACTTATGTACATTTGTTTTATGTTTATATTTAAAAATTCAAACCCATAAAACTTATTTTTGGAGAACACTTTGCTTAGATTTTGATGAAAATATTTTTAATAGACTCAGCATATGCTGTTTATTGGGAAACCATTTTGTTTTATGGATCCATACCAAACCATTTACCCGCTATACGTACTCACGGTTGGTCTGCTTCACCCTGTATTTCTAGCTTGGCATATTTCTTTATACCTATGGTTTTTACTCATACCTCTTTTAACAGAAAACAAAAAATTATCACCAAAACATCTATCTATATCTTGGTTCAGATAAATCAAGAGTGGATCAAATCTTGAATGTCTCTTGATAGGGATCCGCTAAACCAACAAATAAACTACAGTAGTACCATTGACAATATAAAGAAAACAAAATATCCAAGGCAATACGATTGCCGGTGATTGTTGTAAATAAGCAATTGGACAACTGTTTTGCATGTGCTGAAGAGAGGACGGTTAAGTCATATAGAGAGGGATGAAGAGAGATATCGCTTGTGCCATCTGTAAAATCCAAACATAAACTAATTTCACCTAACAGGAAACCCGGCTTCACAGAACCCATATGAGCAGACAGTCTTCTTGTTTCTATAATCGATGATAGTATGCAAAATATATTAAATCGTAGTAAAATATTCTATCGAAAAGCAAGACACCAGCAGACTTTTTAATTATTACTAAATGGCTGCACAAGTAACCATCCTTTAAGTACTTGACGTACAAAAATAATGAAGGTTATATAACAAAAAAGATGTTTTGGCAGCAATTTTGTGTTGATTGCAATTTCTCTATGACTTATGTACAAATATGGCATAGCACTGATTTTACAATACAGAGATATTTGGTACTCTATAGTAAAATCAATGGTCATACTGTAGCTAATAATGTCAAAAAGAATCATCTTAAAGTTCTAAGCCTCTTCATGACTGCTAACCATACATAATATAATGTACTTCCTAGTTCTGATCACTAAAATAATAATACATAGGGTCTCAATATTTAACCATGTATCAATTAGATTCCACATTCAATAAAAATATACAAACATTTCAAATATAAATTACAAAAAGAAAATTTTCAAATAACCACAACTACTTATTATGTAGACTAATTTTTAAACTAGGTAAACTCCAAACATACATTACAAGATGACCACAATTCAGAAGTACATAGGTAGTACACGCTCATTTAATCATTCATATTCACGTTACAATTTCCACATGCTGTATCAGCGTCTCAAATTAAAACACTGTACAAGGCAGTGTATTCTGTTCAATATTATATATATTATTTTCAAGGTTAAGGTCACAGGATGATAAAAAAACTACAATATCGAATTCTACCTGATTTTATTTGTCATTTTGAAAACATTTCTGATATAAATAAAATTTGTCCAAGCAAATGTTTATGGCAGCAAATTGTTTGTAAGCTACCAAAAACGTTATTATCCTGTACACAAGGGACCATACACAATCCAGGGGCATACATAACACTTACAAATACACTCTACAACAGTCAATCATATAAAATATATTTAATCAATTCTACTGGTGTGTTTGTTTCAAATCAATGTACACATTCATCACTTAAAAATTTAAAATATGGTACCTTAGCTAAATCAAATATACAATAAATAAAAACATTTAAAAATGTTCTGTTTGATTGTTTGCCTTTACGCAGGCAGTAAATTTTCTAATATTTACACACGATAACATTTAAACATTTCAAGTGAATTATGAGTAAGTATTAAAATGAAGTTTCGGGTAAAGCCAAACAGTAGAATAGGGATTTATTGCCAAGCTCAAGCTTTGTGTAGGCACAAACTATATTTTAAAAAACATCCTTTTTGTACTGGGGTACTGTGGGAACTCTATAGAAGGAAAATGACAAAAATACATCTTGGTCAGTACCACATAGAGGGGGGCTTACTGCCTGCAGTAAGCTACAGCAAAGAAAATCTTCTTTCATTTGCTAAGTTAGTCATTCTACCAAAAACACACAAAAAACTAGGATTCATTATGCACAGTATGATATTCAGGATTACTTATCTGTGAGTTCAATTATTCATATTAATATATACTTTAGACTACTAGTTGTCTTTATTTATATCTGATGGAAAATAAATTAGGAACTATTATGGAAGAAAAACATTTTGATTAAACACTATTTAAAGAATAACAATTTCCGACTATGGAAAAAATTTTCTTCAAATTAATAAAAAGAAGAGGTTCTGGATTTGTTTTGTGAATAAATTTTGTCACCCCTTGCATTTCCAAATAACATAGCTGTGACAAGATTTAGGGTGAAATTTTTAACGGCTGTTGTTATTTTGTCAGCTTATACCTAAAAGCACCCCGACCTTTCACCCAAGCAACTAAATTTCAAAAATTTTGATATACACGATAACGTCTCTCTTAAGTACCCTATAATTTTACATTCTTATGTATATTCTATTTACATTGTATTTTAAACAAACTACGAGTAACCTGAAACTTAACACTTCTAACATCAAAGACTGTAACCTAGAGCCTACAGTAACTTAACTAACTGTAATAAAACTGACTGACAAAACTTTGTTTATGACAGACATGATCTCATTTGCAGCACAAATAATCAAATATAATAATGAAATTAATAGTCTTGAGCCAAACACAACCTGTCCACTGCAAGAATATTTCAAACATGGTCAACTTCAACAAAATCTCTAATAGTCTCCTTCGATTTTCAAGTCAGATTTAACTAAATGCTTGACCTCTCACAACAAAACACTTAGGCTACCGTACGAATTATACTTTGAATTTAATAGCAGCAAATTAAAACTATGCTATTTTCAACTAAATACAATATCATCGTTTAACAGATTGGCGCTGTGAAACTGTATAATCTAAAGTACTAAAACTACAAACAATTAATTCAAGGATTTGATTTCAACGAAACATATTTTCTTATACGATATTTCAAACTTAACTAATAACAGAAAATAATATACAACCAATAAACTCTGCAAACTTAAAAAACAAAGATTTAAACTTCTGTCAACAAGCTCACATTACTTATAAACCTAAAGAAGCGTACAATTGTTATAATACAAAGCTCAAGTAGTGAGCGCCTGTCGGCAACAGTTTCAAAACCAATAACTAATATTGACAACAACACATACGATAAGAAAGAATACATTCATGTGTCATCAATTATTGTAATAATACATTTAATTTATGCATATCAATAAAGAATTATCACAATATTGATTCATTTTAAAGCTTTTAAAACCGTAAATATAATATGATTCTGACTTGTTTATAGATTGATATAAAGTTACTTAAATTTATTAGTATCAAAGCCCAAATCTAAGACTAGAAAAATTATTGAGTGAATAAAAAAAAGAGTGTTAAGGCTGAAAAAACTCTACCATTTATATTTTAGACATATTTTTATGCACAGGGAGATGTCAATTTTAGTTCTGAACTTCAGTTCCCTGGAAAACATATCATCAAATTTGTTAATTAAAACTGATGTAAAATGAGCTTTACACTACTGTACCTAAATATTTTTCGTTTAGCCACTTGTCCAGTGAATGATATGTTATGTATAGTTGAACTATTAAATTGATGAATTTTATCTTGATCTTAAAATGTTTTAAATTCTGCTCAAGAACTCGTTTACAAAACGTTAACTGCAATTTGAACAGAAGTATATTAAAATACATATCATATTTTAGTAGCGAAGCAATTTCTACTCGCCTAACAAAATATCAAAACTCAAGAATTTGCTATATTTTCAGAAGAATACTTTTTAATCCATGTAAAAAATATAAGTTACTGTGAATAAACAGAGAACCCAATTTTACAACTTTTAGTACTTTTTTTTTAAATCTTGAATTCTTGAGAAGGTAGTGGTTAAAATTAGTTATATTATCAGAGGTGATAATTAGGTTCCTCAGAAAATTTATTTTAACTCACAGTAAAAAAATATTTCAAGAAGCATGTCTCAAACATTATTTTGAGAATCTTTTTTTCATTAATGCTTCCAGCAAATGTACACTAAAAATTAATAAGGCAAAAAAACACCATCTTCATGATAATATAGAGAATTTCTGTTTCAATAGTAAATACGGTACCTAAAAAACTATATACTGCTTAGTAAGTGGGCAAATATAGCTGATTGTAACATTAAAACAGCATATAACTGCTTCTACCACAGACTACAATAACCAGCTTCACTCGCCAGTTCATACGAGTGAAGTTAAGAGTGAAGTTACGACTGTTGGTTCTAGTGAACCTTGGCCTCCACAGTCTAAACCCTGCCGGCCCTAGTGTATCATATGTTTCTGATACTTAAAAATGTGTACAAGTTAAGCTGAGAGTACATTATACTTCCATAGAAAAGTTGTAGCTCCGTGTGTTCTACTACACAATTACTCATTTTACAATAAAATTATTTTTCTCGTCCAAAAAAACATACATTTTTTACTTATCTAGCCTAAACCTACACGTAAATATACTGAACATAATTTAATGATTTGTGTTAAAATAGAGGAAGCCTGCCAGGGTTTTCCTCCCATGCGTCATTCTGGTTTAAATATTTGCAAAATTGTGTTTTGTGGTTAGAAGCTTGTAATACAATCATTGTTATGATATCGTTTCTGTACTCAAATCATCAAAAAAGAAGGTTTTTGTGTGTTATCTTGAGAAATAATTGCCGTAGACCTAAATCAAAATAGTTTTGAAATTTGTTAAGAAAATACAACACGATAAATAAAGACAATGAAAAATCAGACTTGGTGACAGGAATCTTCATATCGACAGATTTATGTAGTTCATACAACTGGAACCATCACAAAAGAATATTTCTTCTATAAGGTCTACATGGTTGAAGAAAACTCTATTTTCCTTTTTAAAATTCTTTAACCATTATTATTTTTTATTTTTGAACACAATAAGGTATTAGATTGCGCTTAAATAACTTTATAGTAACAGAAGAGAACAAAACTATGAAATTGAAAGTTAATGCAAAATGTAGGACTTGTTTCTTATAATGTAGCGGTGTCCATATATGTTTTCAATACATCTTACTTCAATCGTGTTTACAAGCTTTGCATTCCTTCATTAGATTTATATTTCTTATAGTTTGAGTCAATTTTTTTTAAGCTGTATTTTCAATATAGCCTACAGTACATGGTTATTTTTCAATAAAATGAAATGTCCTCCAATAGGCTGTCGTTCAGCTGTATAGGCCTATATAAATTTAATATTTTCAAAATAAATTGATTGTGTGTGAGGCCTACAAACAGTTAGCAACAGGAAGTAAATTACTAATGTTTGATTGTCAACAATCTGCATTTTAGTAGCTTGTGAAATTATCCTTCTTCAATTAGTCACAACTAAAATCCAAGTTTATTTGAGACAACTTGTTTTAAAATTAATTTTGCCTAATTCACAGAATACAGAAGAGGTCTACAAAGTTATACCTACATTGTATTCTATATTACTTGTTAAAAAATTCAAAATGATACAAGCATATTCAGCAAACCATACAATTCTGAGTGTGATAACTAATTTCACAGGCTCTATTAAGCAGACAATTCATAGTTGTAGGAATTTTCTTAGATAACTCTAGACATCAACTTTGATTTTTGTTTTTTTATGGCTATACTGATACTATAAGGCATAGGAAAGAGAAAAATACAAAATTTAACTGATGCAAACTGGGCCTAAAATAAAGATCAAGAAGTGTCCTTTAAGTTGATTCTGTTATAAGAAAATTGACAATGTTTATGCTGTAAAAAACATGTTCTGACATGAAAATTGGATCTTTACCGTATAAATATTCACATGATAAATATTCTACTGCCCCCAAAACTGTTCCCCAATCATTTATACGTCCACTGTGGTTTATCCACTAGGAATATGATATCACTTTCCAAGAACTTACACACGGAGAGCGCATTTGACAGTAAGTCAATCATTGGATTTACCAGTTTGTGATCAACTTTAGTTGCCACCTAACCTAACCATAATTGCGACAAAACAAGTAGTGGTAGTGAAGTAACGGGAAAAGAAGGGATAGTGAATTAACGGAAGAGGTCAGAACATTTCATTTCACTGTTAATACTATTATGATTATACACAAAAAAGCTAACAGTATAATTTATATAACTTATGAAATATACTCAAGTTACATGAACCTTCTTTAAAAATTGTGTTATCCCTTGGAAGCAATAAATAAATAAAAATTATTATTTCCAACTTGTGTAAGTTATGTATGCCTACTACATAGATATTTTTGTAATTTAATTTTAAAGGAAAATCAGATATATCTACAAATGGCAAATATGGAGTTAATTAACTAATAATTCCAAATTCAAATATATTACTGAAAATGGTGACTGGCAGGCCATCCTATAAGTTCAGATCTTGTTTTTTTGTTTTAAAAAGTACGGTAGTGTGTAAACACCAGCAATGGTCACATAGAACCTTTGTCACGCTCACTTTCGCCTATAGGCCTACTATGTAAAGGCCCACATTATAGTCTGTACAGTTAAGTTTTGTATTTTTTTAATGTAAAATTATTTTAATTATAGTTGATAAAATAATTGTTTACAATTATCCTACTTTACAAAATTGTTATAAAATCAAAGTCCATATATTATTATACATACTAAATTTTAATAAAACCATAAGATATAAAATTTTTAAAGTTAAATGAAACTGACTTTATTCTAATAGCTATTTTTTAATACTGTTGTTTAAAATTAAAAAATTCAACTCGAAATAACCAAGACCACCCAATAGGCATAAATGTTAAAGGTCTATTAGCTTAGGGTTTTCTTTAATAATTTTTAGAATAGGCTAATTAGATTAATATTAGTTTTAGAAAATGTTAACTTAATTTTAGTTGACAAACAAATTGTGAAATAGCTACTAAAAAGCTAAAGGATTTATACAGAATTCCTTCAAAACACTTAAATGACACAAGAGACTGATTTGCACTGTCCTAGTCACTATGAGATAGTAGGAATACTACTACACAAGGCTGTAGTCAAAAAAACAGTATGAGTATTCAAAGCAGCATAATGAAGTACAATTGACTTATTATGTAAGTAATGTCTAGTTAGTCTGGTGGTTATTTACTATTTATTAACAAATAAACCCAGTTGTGGAATTTTGTAGGGCAACAATGAATACTCAATATAAAATGTCACTTGAATTGTTAAATTTGGCTTCAGCCTCGTATTCTAATAAACCTGTCAAAATGCTGATCAAACAATTTACAGACTTGATATGATTATCTGATAGATGAAGTGAAAGTTTCATGTGTCAAGGTGTACATATTAAATAGAATCTAATATGTTCGAGATGTGAAACAGTCATCCAGTCCTTCTGATTTGGTCCATAGTTTTTTCCTCAAGTAAAAAACTCAAAACTCAGCAAACTCCTTAGCACATTTTTCGGTAGATGAAATTCGTAATGCCTCCTCTTCATAATCATCAAAATTACTTGTATCTCCGGGACCTTTGCACCTCGGTATGAAAGGAGCTTCAATTTTCTTTTGAAACACTGCGATCCAATCGGTTAAAGCAAACCACTTATGGCCCTTTATGTCATTAACACCATTCTTAAGGTTACCATACCTTTTAGTGAGATCAACTTGTAGCAGATTACGTAAAAGATCCTTTAGATCTGAGCCGAAATGTGATGGGAAACGTACCTTTCCAGATACAATTTTCTCATAAATCTGAATGGGTTGATCAGCAAAAAACGGAGGATATCCTGCGGCCATTTCATACACTAACACGCCTAGAGCCCACCAATCAACAGCCTTGTTGTAGCCTTTGCTTAGAATGATTTCCGGGGCCAAATACTCAGGTGTTCCACAAAGAGTCCAGGTTCTTCCTTTCACCCGCTTTGCAAAACCAAAATCAGTTACTTTTAGGTAGCCTTGAGAATCAATCAAGAGATTCTCTGGTTTCAGATCTCTATATATTAGATCCAAGTAATGAAGATATTCAAAAGCGAGCACAATTTGTGCAGCGTAAAATCGGGAATGAGGTTCACTGAACCGACCGACTTTCCGTAAATGGGAAAACATTTCTCCCCCAGGAACATATTCTAAAACCATATACAAGTTTGAATTGTCTTTAAAATGAAACTTGAGGCTAACCAGAAAGGGAAAACTTATGGCTTGGAGAATTCTTTTTTCATTTAACGTATGTTCTACTTGTTTCAATTTAACCACTTTTTGCTTATCTAGTATTTTCATAGCATAATATTCTTTGGTTGGTTTGTGTTGGACAATCATTACTCTCCCAAAAGATCCTGTCCCAAGGGTTTTAATTCTATCAAAGTCATCTAGACTTGCGGTATTGGTTGGGTTTTTCTTCCATTTCTCTTCAAAATCTTCTTTAGCTTGATCTAGAAACTCTTTTACACTCTCTGCAGAATCGCCCTTTTTGTTGGCCGTTGCGGCATTGCCCATGGTTTTGTCTTTTGTACCTTCCAGGGCTTCAATTAGCGCTAGCCAACCCTTCTGTTCACCAATCTACCAGAACCGAATTCTGTATTCACAAACAGTAAGAAAAACGTAAAAGGCGGAGACCTAATTCTGTAGAGATGTCTTACCTACCTCATTTATTCATCCATTTTTCGCAGACCGCCACCATTCTCTTCATTCACTTTTCACTACACTTTCACTAATGCACACACTTATTCCTAATGAGATTATGGTATTCCAGTAAGCAATTTTTGGGAAACACAATAACTACAAACGAAAAATGGCCTCTTTCCCCGGATTAACAATGGACGTCGTACGTAATCTGAAAATGGAGAGCAGACGGGTCAATGATAGTTGCACTTACTGCCAAAGAGTGCAGCACTTTCCAGCTCGGCTCCACCGCACATCTCTTCTCTAGCGCTCATAGTAGAGTTTCTATGAACACTACATGGTCTCCGGACAGTGCTGCACTCTGTACTCAGCAAGTACTACTAACATCCTCAAGAAATTAACCGATATGAGTAATACAAACAGTAGTAATTAAAGACTTAATAATAAATTCTCACGGTGCATTTCGTTTAACGGTGGCACGTCTATCAATTTATGGGATTGCTTCTAGTCAATGTTATTTATCCTGATTTCTTTTACAAAATAGTTGTTTGACATAGGCTATATTCAATTTGAAATGTAAAACTACGTTGATGCCAAATATATCATTTTTATATTATATTAATTGATACCAGCCAATAGGCCTAATACAAGAGCGTTATTTCGTTAAGTATTTTAGCGTAATGAATAGTTTACGAGAAAAATTAATCAATAACTAATAATTTTTAAATCTTACATCTAGACAGAAATTTAAAAACCCATCAGACGTCACCTCAATTTTCTTAAACCACCTACATATTTAAAAGAAAGTTAAGCCTTTTTTTAACCTCTTGGATACTTTTTTTTAATTAAAAAACATAAGCTTTTATTCGTAGGGAAGTTTGTTTGAACCGCTGAAACTATGTTTTAGCAGATATTTTAGTGCAAACTAGTTTTTTTACGGAATACAAACCATGATTACAGCATAGATATTATTCAGACTAGTACGGTTCAAGATTTGTAGAAGGGCCTTTAAAATGTTATAAATAACCTATTGTTTGAACTGAAATATCGACCGCATGAAGAATTAATGTGTTACAGGACCGTTATAAGACTGAACATTTTAATATTCCAGTGTAATTTGTATAGTCTATACGTGTTATTCCATGACTGTGGCCTGCTAAAATTAGAATATTGTCTCATTAGTGGCATTGAATTTGGTTTTTTTCTAATGCTGTATTACATTATTTATGAGATTTTTTATCAGTTACAACTAATACTGTAAATAAATTTACATATTTTTCACTTATTCCCCTACAGTGAAAACCCCCGAGTTTTAATATATTGTAGATACCACCCCACACTGCTATATATTGTATGTACAATATATTCAAATATGGTTATAAAACTAAGACAATCTGATAACGATATTAATTAAATTGCTTTAATTAGTTACCGGTGTTACTTACTGCTAAATGTTCGTGAATTCGAAATGGTCTCCACCACTCGTAAAAATAAAATAAATTAATAAAGCACAAATAACCAATTCAATCCATTCATGCATAACTTGCAAAGATGTTTTTTATTAAAGAGGTTATACTAACAATTCTGCGATGTAAACATTGTTATTTTTGTATGTTGACACATGTTTAATAATAATAAAAATTCAATCCTACAGACGATTCAGAACATATCTCTCACCGTTCACTCGGATGATCGAGTTTACCAACTAAAAAAACCTTCATATTCCATAGGCTATACTTTCCTAAGTTGAATGGTTTTGGACTTGGTTCTGTTCCAGCGTTCAGAAATAGTCTACAGTTAGTCACCCCAGTGGTTCCGTGTGCCAGAGATGCACATTTTACTTTTAGACAATATGCGTCTCATGTTTTTTTTTTTTTTTTTTATAATGTCTGTAGGTGTATTCAGTTCAGCTTTATAATACAGCGATGCCACATAATATTTAATTGGTCATGCACTTGCAATGTAAACTTTCATTGGAAATACAGTATTGAAAGTATTCTGTGTAAATTAATGGTAAAAAGTTTTTGCAAACTAAATTAATGGTAAAAAGTGTTTGCAAACTAAATTAATGGAAAATGCCGCTATTAATAGAAACTTAAATACTTATCTATTATATCAGATCTGTACAAAGAGTGATTCATTTTTATTACATTGTACTTGGAGGTCCGTACAAAATAACATCTCCAAAATATCTAAACTTTATAAGAGGAGTCATAAAAAAGATCAATCGTTTATTATAGTCCTCTTTTTCACTTATTTTGATGGATTACTTGGTTGACCTCAAGAACTTCAAGGTACCCCTTTTATACAGTTGAACATTAAATTAGTGTAAACTATTAAATTTATGTTCAAATTGTACGAAGATACTGTAGGTGTACATTAGCAATGTAGTTCCAAGACATGTGCCTAATTTGTCCGTTTCAGTGTCAACATAAATGTAATGTTATTACTGTATTTTATTTAGAAAACAAATAGTGTTAAAATAAAAACTCATGTTAATCAAAACGTAGTTTTTTTTACTTCGGGTGTTGTTTATTTTAATTTGATCTTATTTTTGTAACTTACGCGTGTATACGTGAAAGCTACGGTTCTAATTTGTAGAGCGGAGGTTGCCCCTACACCGCAACTTCAAGAAGAACGTTTTATATCTTTCCGCACGTTTCCGGTGGTTTATGTCTACAACCACAACTTTATAGGCCCTAATTAGATCCGCACGCAATTACAACAGAGATATCAGTGTAAACCTCGAGTGTACCGGACAGAGTCGAGCCCACATATGCAAGTAAATACCTATAGTGTACATAGTTAGGAAACAGAGACAGGTACATCAGCATTATTTTGTAGTAGTCTGTACCTTTCAATACATTTTCTATGCAGGAAAACGGACAGAGTTAAATAATAAATGTTGAAATTTAAATGGGGTTAACACAAGATCCGTTATGTGAGTGTGAAGAAGATATTCCAACAATGGATCACATAGTTGCATATGACCATCTGTGGTCCTTACTCTTGGGTACGTTACTCAACAGAGAAGAAAGAACCAGAGATCACTTTCTTACGGCCGCAGCGAACGCTTCAGTGGCAGTTATAAATAGATGCCTGTCGTAATAATTAGTAATTTTATTCTTGAGGTTTTGGGGAATTAAAGGAAGGGACTGACAAGGTGGTGGCCCTGCCATCTCTATGACGAAGGGAGAAATAGGCGCATCCAAAAAAATTAATTGGATGCGACCTCTGTTATTTTGTTCTCTGCGGTTGCACTCAGTAACCGGGACTGAATGGTAAGGGCCGGTGATATGAGTCAAAGGATGTGACAATAAAGATTAACAGTAAATCAGTACAAAAGCAGTCTGCACATATTCAAGTTATTGACATTAGTAGCTTGACAATAAAACTTGTTCACTGCTGAAAAATAGTTACTAGGCTATAACGTTACTAAATTGAAAACAACTTTAGTATATACAAAAAATAATACCTAAATTATAGAAAAGCTTCACGTATCTCTAATAAATATTTATTATTTGATTTTGTGATTTTTTTAAAATGTCACTAAACAAATAATACAGATGTGAAATAGTGGTACAAATTTGTTGTACTCCTAAAAAATAATTTTAAAAACTATGCTTTTTTCCGCCCAGTGATTAGTATGAAGTTTTAATTTATTTAAATATACTTGCTAAACGTATAATATATATACATATAGACAAATTAAAATTGAAAATCTCACCAACTAATCGAAATACTGGCACAAATATTCCTATTATATCCTATTTGTAACTAATTATGTATTACTAATGGTAAAGTCCAACAAAACCATGTTATAATCAGTACCGGTTACATTAATTAATGCACCTATAACCTTTTATCAACATTAAACATAAGCAAACAATTATCTTCAAGATAAACTTTCCAATCGTCGATCAGCTGATTATAACAAGAATTCTCAGTCATTCGCTCGCAGCTGGTAAGGACTGGAGAGTTTTGTGTTGGAAGCGTGCCAGACCGAAAACTACCGGTAACGGGCATTTCGAAATAGCGGTCGCGCTGTACGGCATGCGCACGACTCCGAGCCTATAGTCGAGAACAACTTCAATTGAAATGGGGAGTACATTTGGATGTGAAGTGTTTTCATTTATAGCTCACACGTCATTTTAGCCATACTACAATCGAAAACTACTTGAGTGTAACCTATATATCGAATTGTTGACAGAATTATTACGCTTAGGGCGATAACAGCATACTATTTCTTAGACCCTATTAATTGTAAAGTTAAGTTATAAATGCCAGCTTCATAAATCTTGAAAATACGTAGTATTCTGCGTTACAAAAGAGTAAGTTTAGTATGACTACTGGATAAAAATATATTTACGGTCATCTACAATTTTGTCTTTACTCACAAACAAGATGAGCGAAATTAGTATGAAGTAGATTTGATTTGATCTCTGATTTAAGGGAGCATATTCTAGTATTGAACTGACAGTGAGATTGAAGTCTTTGTTACTAACTAATGTCTTCTTAACAAAAAAATCTAAAATTTAAAATTAAAAACTAAAATTATGTAACTTAATTACCACATTTAACAGGGTTGAAAATCATATCGTGGGAGTGAATATCGCGCGATTTCTACATATTTCACAAGTTCTCTGTTTCTCACGAGAACATTGTTTCGCCAGTGACTTGACTTGGTCCTGCCGAAACTTGAGAGAGATAGGTCTGCGAAGACGCTGAGTCCACTGTTGACGCGAGAGTTAAGTTCTTCATTTCCGTGAACACCGAGGCTCAAGGTCATGCGGTGCTGGGAATAGCTCTGCACAGAGAAGTGGGGGAGGTACAAACAGTTCCGGAGGCAGCGAGCCGAGCGTTCAAGGGTCATCAACCTGCGGTCTGTCTTTGTTCGTTCGTAGAGCATCTGCTGGTAGCCGCCAGCCGCTCGACCGTCACCTGCTCGCCTTGGTGCTCGGAAGTGTGGAGGAGTTGGCTTACAGAACTAGGATCAACATGTTGTACAGAACTAAAATACGGACATCTGGAATGAGGAAGGAACATTTCATAATACATATATAAGTAGGCCTAGACTGTATTTGTCTGAATTCATTAAGTCAATGTAGAAGTTTTATTAAACGTTATCATATTGCGCGTTGGGCTTACTTTTCATATTTCGAATACATACACGCCTAATTTTGAAAAATAAGTGAAAATAAAAGCTTAAAACTAAATATTTGTTATATTTTTTCTATAAACATAATTAGGAATTCTCAAAGCAATTCCAACGCTCAATTTGTTTGGAAAAAATCCGTTTGGAAATAACTGTTTAGATTGGATACGCGTGATCGTATGCGCGTGATTGGATACGCTCGAAAATAAAATTGTTCTTGTGGGATTAAAACCAACATGGCCGACAACTTCCGACAGCCTCTGCAGACTCTAAAAACGCTGAGGTAAATTACTAAAACAATCCTTGAAATGACAATAAAAAATTAATATTAACCCATTATTGAACTATGAAAAAACGAACAATGGAAATATCGTTCATAGCATCAAATCATATGAATACGAGAAATAACTGAAGCAAAATAACAGAATAAAAACGTTTTTAACAAGAAGTAATGTTTAACACAGCCAAAAAGAACTCGTTGTTTAAGATGTACAATAATTTCAAAAAGGGATCTGACAAAACAGTTAAGTTCTACAGATACCAAACTGCAAGAAACAAAAAAAAATCACATAATGAATTTAATCGTATCTGTGGAAATATGGACATTCTATTCTAAGAAAAGCCGATACGAACACATTCAGCGGCCTCAAAATATAGGCTACATTTCCGTACAAAACATAGGCTACATCTCTATACAAAAGATAGGCTACATTTTCGTACAAAATATCGACGTATAAATATGCATAACAATATTTGATAATTTGTCTCTTAAGAGGACATCTTCCAGTGTTATTTATTATATTCTGCTAGTGATATGATTAGTCAGTTATGTAAATTTAAAATTTTCAAGCTATAGGCCTACATTCTAACTTCAACACCTACGTGATGTGTGGACCTTTGTTGCTTCTGCATTCAGCATGCAATCGTCATCGTTTAATCCATGTAAACCTACCATTTACATACTACAAGCAATACAAAATTGCATTTCGTATTTTAGTTGATGCAGGTATTTTTATAATAAACACAAAGAGATTTTTCATATTTTATTTGAAAAAATATTAACCAATACTCTCTCAAATAAGAGCTAAACAAAAGTAATTGAAGTTGAAAACTCGAATCCTTATTTAATTATGTAGATTAGTTTATTATAGTTTATCCAAACAGCCGTGCGCCCTGAAGCAATGAATACAAACTCTATAAGAAGCCCAGGTCTAATGGTGAAAAGTCTGTCAAAAAGTTTGAATTTCGCGCGCTAGTACACCGTAGTTGAGCGGCAGGCCGCAAGGCAGCGCTGGCAGTGCCTTTTCTGTGCAGCTCGAGTGCGAGAGAGCGCGAACGAGAACAGAGGAGTGCGGAGTGTGCTGCGTTGCAAAATTGAACAGTGCATGCGATTCGCCCTGTTGCCATCCTTCCCCGAGCCCTGACTGACTTGATTGTCTGTGAGGCACTGCCAGCGCTGCCTTGCGGCCTGCCGCTCAACTACGGTGTACTAGCGCGCGAAATTCAAACTTTTTGACAGACTTTTCACCATTAGACCTGGGCTTCTTATAGAGTTTGTATTCATTGCCTGAAGGATTAGAGCAACCCTCGCTCCCCCACTCGCAGGCACACACATGCGCAGCCCGGCCATCTTTTTCACCGCCGCTTTTTCATGCCGCTAATGGTCTTTCTATGAATCACCAACTAGTCCTTGTACTACAAAATCAATTTTTTAAAACTGTTAACTTTACTTAATTTATACTCTAATAATTGAACTCTAAATATTATTCCTCGCAAAATGAGTCCAAACACGGTACAATTGTGACAACTCTAGGAGGTTTTATGGTCAGTAGGTTACAAAATTATGAAAAAATAAACTAAATCATAAATAATATAACATAGAACAAATACCAAGAGTAAAATAATAATTATTACAAATTCATTTTGCAACGTTACTGTATAATAACTAAAAATCAATAAAATAATATTTTAAATCATAAAACTAACACAAACATATTTACATAACCATCCTGTAATCACCATCCTTCTCGATAAGAAGGCTTCTTACGAGAGTCTTCTAACATTTCCGACGTGTGCAAAAACAATAAACTAAATCAGAATCAAGATAACAGGGAACGTAAACTGAAGTAAAACAAAATAAAAATAATTAGTAATTCGTTATGTTACTTACAATAACTGTAAAATCAATAAAATAATATTATTAAACTAACGCAAGCATATTTACATAGCAACATAGCCAAGGAGGTTTCTTAAATGTGTCTTCATAAAATTCAACATATGCCAAACAATAAATAAATAAATTCAAAGTCAATGTAACAAGGAACGTTTACTAAGAGTAAAATTATTACAAGCGGATTTCCACAGACATCCAATGTTAAGTCAAAAAACAATTTTTATAAAAATGTAACTTACTATGCCAATACGGAAGTTAATTTAGAAAGATGAAGCTGGAAAATTTATATACAGATGAAAGACACAACAGAGGGTAAGGAAAGGTCACTTACTTATTTTAAAATTTCGCATTTATATAATAATGTAATAATATAATACTATATGTACATAATAAAACGCACTATTATAAATAAACGCACTATACTCAAAATGCAAAGAATACGAAACACGCATTGTTCAATACAACCTTCAAATGTCGTGAAGTAGATGAAATCCTCATATCCGATTGCCAAGAAAATATTTCATTATTATTCAGATTTAAGATGCCAACACATCTTGTGCGTACTTTAAACCAAATATGAATGATTACTTGAGTATAGGATGGATAACCTGTTTAGAAAGGACCATTTATTAATAGCCCAATAGTCAGAGCAACTAAAGGGCTATTAGTTGTCTTTTACGTGGAATCCGAACCACGTAGTTTCGTTCTAATTTTCAGCAAATTGTTCTAAATAAAATTTTTCTTCCCTACACACTTGCGAACAGACTACCACCCAACATGGACACCCCAGACGCAATATTTTATATATAGGCCTAACCGTCAACAAGTGCTCGTCTGACAATGCATGAACTCACCAGAAAAAATTACAGTACATAAAATAGCATCATAACTTTCAAACCGAAAAATTATGAAAACATTTTTGAAGCTGTGAATTTTAGCAAACCAGACATTATAGTTAAAAAAAATAGTTTAAACTTAGAGGAAGATTGGAGGTCTTATTATTTCTACGAATTGTTAAATTCCTACGTTTAAGGGAAAATAGCTTTAAATTGATACCTCACGTGAGTAGATAATATCGGTTTTAAACATTTTATATTTTCAAAAATTTCAGTTTTAAGGCCCCCATATCCCTAATTATTAAATTGTTAATCCTAAATTCATATATTAGGTGCGCGTTTGTTAAGCGTGTAGAACTGTAAAGGTTTGACACTTTTACTCAAGCTTTTTCTCAAGTTAGGTAATGAAAACGACTTTTCCTATCTCTGTTACAATATAAGGTGTTTGGTAGAACGTACTTTTACTACCAATAACAATGGATTGATTATTTTTAATCTAATCTTTTTTCATTCTAAGAACATTTTGATTAAAACAGTAATAAATTCTGAATAACTACACAAATGTTATAAACCAATAATATCCTATACATATAAGGGCTCAATTAAATCTATAAAACCAGTTAACTAATTATATTAAAACTGTTATGTACTTGCATATAGTTAATAAAAATTAATAACATCTTATTTAACAAAAACATTCCAGTTCATTGAAATTAATAAACATTTTCAAAATGAAAAGGAAGTATGGAGTATCTCAAGTATGTCTATTGGGCTCCCTACTTTTTAACATATCTATATTTATAAAAGAGGATGTTTGTGTGTGTGTGTGTGTGTGTGTGTGTGTGTGTGTGTGTGTGTGTGTGTGCGTGCGTGCGTGCGTGCGTGCGTGCGTGCGTGCGTGCGTGCGTGCGTGCGTGCGTGCGTGCGTGTGTTTGAAGTTTATGCGCTGCCAAACCATCCAACCGATCGCCATGAAACTTTAGGATGTTGTCCTGTATACTCACGAGATGGTTTCTGTGAAGTTTGATGCAGATCCGTCTATAGGGTCCCGCCCCACGGGCTCCTAAAGATCCCATGTTATTCAAATGGAGAATCTGAATTGTTTACAAAAAACATATGACTGTGTGGTTTAATGTAGTTTCACATGCCATAAGCAGATTGAAGTTCTCACAACAACAGTACTGTATATGTTTTGATTTATTGTAGTTCTACATTTCACCTTGAGAGTGTAGCACACACTACTTTTACTTGATCAGGTGATCTGTATTTGGTGTTAACCTTTTTTCCTCGATAGTTAAAACATGTGGTGAAAAGGGAAAATAAAAAATAAATAATTATTTGTTTTGCAGTTTACTTTTTTATGACATGCCTCCTAAAAAATCTAATATTGGTAGAAGAAGCAAAAATGCTCGAATTCTTTCAGCTATTAGGTTCTAAATCAAACTCAATATTATGACCGGCGAAGCGGGCGGGAACAGCTAGTACAATAATAATATTCCTGAACATGTGAACTCTAAAGACGTTAATAGTTTTATACAAGCTGAGCATGTAAAAATGACAATTATTTCAACAATAGTGAAAAATAAAAGGTAACTAACTATTTATATTACAACCAACAAATGCACAACTAGTGAAATTTTATAAATTAATATTCGATCTAGAAAACAAATAATTGCATATATCTTACTTATTCGTATAAATTAAAACTAAATCTGGAATACAGTTTTTGCGAACATATCTTACAATATCTCTTGAAATGATTATGTTGATCAAACAGTGACAGATTATTTCTATAGTCAATGATATATCCAGTAACTGATTATGGAATTATTTTAGTGTGTTTTAAGTACATTTGATTTTCTTTGCATACTGTTTTAAATTTACCACTCAGGACCCAACAAGAAGTTGGCGTGGTTGGCAGTCCTTCTGAGGAAAGAGGCAAGGGTTTAGATAGTTTCACTGGACTCACACTTCAATTATTGTGTTTGGACACAACATGATCTGTAGAGCCGGAAACGGAAACTTCCACGCCATCCATGAGAGGAATTTCCTCCGGACGGCCTCGACTGCTACACGTGAGTACAGTGCTGTCGGCGAGTCACGAGAAGTCTTCTGAACTTCATGCCTCTGTGATATTGAAGGCGCTGATTTCAATTGTATCAGCACAAGTCATGTATTCTACATATCATAATTAGTAATTACGATAGGTATACACTGCATGACTTGTGCTGTTTCAATGGAAATCATCGCCTTCAATATCACAGAGGCATGAAGTTCAGAGGACTTCTCGTGACTCGCCGACTATACACCTGGTCCATATTCCAAATAACACCTTTATTTCAGTTAATGTGTGCTTGTCATTAAAACTGAATATTATAATTTTAATGATGAAGAAGAACAAATTAGATATATTTTGTCACTCATTCTAAGTGTACAACATTACAAATGAGAACATTTTTAAAAAACTGTTTAAATACTTTAAATTAATAGTTTAGGCCTACTAGTCGTATTGGTTATTTAATAAATGTCCGTATGTTAATATAGTTGACTAAATAATATCTAATAAAAAATGTATAAGACATATATTTGGATTGAAATTCAAAACTGACAAACAGGAAAACATAATATTTCTTTCATTTTGCCAACTGGCTGACGCTAGCGATCCTAGTGGTCGTATCGTAGAGCTAAGGGATTTTCCGCTTACTCGCGCTCGTTGTAGGCTATACCACCGCTAGGATCGCTAGCGTCACTTGTTTGGCAAGGAAAACGGCTGAGCTTCGCTACTGTATGTTTATTTTATACTGTGGCTGTACCTTCTTGAACTAGTATTGTAGTTAACTTGTTCTCAGTGACGTTTACTTTTTTTTAATTTCTACAAACCGGTAATTAAGAAGCAGTTAACGTTTGTGCCTTGAACGACTCTGAGCTAAACTAAATGTTAATAATGTAGATATCCTCTAGTTAAAAATATCTTAGATCTAGCACGATTTTATGAATAGCTATTAAATTAAACGTGATAGTACTTACAAATAATTCCATATTTATCTTACCACGACACTTGGGAGCCATGATCGTACAAGTTCTGCATAGGTGGCTGTAAGATGTGCTACAAGAATTGGATAAAGTAATACAAATATTATACAGATTATTGTTTATTTTACGGCCTCTATGGCGTTCGTAGTTTCAAAAATTCAAAAGTAAAATTGAAAATACAAAGTAGAGAAAACACTTGTAAATACATTGTGAATTTTTCTTTATTGAATTCTTTCTGCTGTTAAATTCAAAGAATCAGTCATTTCATTTGATAATGCACAGTAGTATTGATAATGCAAACAATACGAGCTTGTATATACTAACTGGCTTTTCACGTCAGTGGTTTATTTAGCCCATCAATCAAACCGAACAAGCGGTTTCGGTTAAAAGAACATCTTCTACAGACTAGACAAAACTGTTATTTTTTCTTTTTATTATTATTACGTGACTGACCTCTTTTCTTCTGATTGGTCTTGCTCCTCAAAATACCTCTTTTCATAGTGCACTATAGTGTATTTATTATTTCTTTACCCTTCGAGCAGCGTGGAGAGGGTTCTAAAACCACAACAGAGGAGCATGCGGTGATTCTGGTTGAAGACTGTAGTTTTAGATGGTATAGGCATTTCCGCAGAAATTCCAAAATAAAACAGAGCCACTTTCAATGTTCCTGTTTTCTTAGTTCCCTTCATTCTGGCCTGGCGTTTGAATAATTGATACTTTCTCACTCTTATCTACAACAAGAAATTACATGTTAGATATTTGTTGTTTAAGTGTAGTAATTAATTGTTGAATATAACATTTCCTAATGCTGATAAACTAATTACATCCGTCTTTTGATAAAGGGCAAAACAAGCAAAAACAAATTTAAGATTTAGCTAAAGAATCTTATAAGCCAGATATATTTAGACTTATTTGGCTACTACATCCTTCTTTTTCATAGAATTTTTGGATAGAATTTTTCAAATTTCTGGAAAGATTTTTTTTTTTGTCCTTGATCAATCCTGTCTTTAGAAAATATAACTAGTACTTTTGAATATTTTGTTCTAGAATCTATATCATTAAAATAAGACATAGCCTAGCTGCTTGCTATAGCTAAGGTCATGGAAAAAATTGAGTTTAGGTAATAAAGTGGCATGAATACATTTACAACAATTTCTAGAAACGAACGAGGTCGAGGCCTACTAATAATTCTAAATGGTCGTCTTGAGACGATGTCAGATAGTCTTTTATTGTTATAGCCGGCTGTTACGTATAAACGGAATGGATACGATACACTAAGTGATAAATAACTGGGCGTGACCGTAGGAAAGTCAGTCGTCAGTCGCCTGAACAATAGGTTATGTTCCAAGAACCTGTGTGTCCTTTGTTGTAAAATGGATTACTCGTATATTCTTCAACTACTCGTATGATTGGGCCGGACAGCAAGCGACTTGCGTTTTATATTTAGCGCAAATAGGGGTTTCAGCGGCAGAGGGGAATCATTCCATCACTGAGCTGCTTTATCTCACAGCCGTCACTTATTTCCGCCTTCAAATCGTCAATTTAACAGTGTTTAGTTAAACAAAATAACTGTAATGAACATTAGTAGTGTCTTCAGTTGCTATTTATTGTATGTTGTATTAATTGCGGTATTGTTATTATGGAAATGTTATTTGAATCCTATAAAATTATTTATTTTAATCGGTCTAAGCTTGATTAGTGAGTGTTAAAGAAACTAACCAATGATCATTGCTGCTAACGTTCTGCGCTGCCAGCCCGTGGCCTAGTTGCCATGACAATATTAAATGGAATAACACAGTGAGGGGAGAGAAGTTCTCTCTCTCGCTTCCACTACTCAATCCATCTCTCTTACACAAGTGCATTTAGTAGGTCGCTGTGTAAGCGGCCTATTTATAAGTGCCAATTACCACTCATTTTGTACTGAGAACAGAAACTGTCCGTTTTTGTTATAGTTAATTAGAAATAGGCTATTTACTAGTCTACTCTTAATTTAGGTTATGATTTAACCTAAACTTGGTTGACCTAGTTCTGGCATAAAATGCTTTTTTTAATTATAATAATTTATTACATATCAAAAACAATCTAAACCATTGCATGTATAAGTTTACAGAATAAATTTTAATACTTTAAATGAATTTCATAACATAGCTTCCTATAAAATGTTGCTACTTTACATTGTTTTTTATTCTTAAACATGCTTTATAGTAAGGTCTTAGTAAATTTAAACATGCTCTTAGTAAATTTGTTTATCAAGTATTGTCAAAGCCTTGTAACTTGAACTGTTCCTCTAATTTTTCCTGCAAACCATTGAGTATGACAAAAGCATGGTAAATTACATGTTTATGAAGAAAATGTGTAGTGAGGAGTTATATGAATATTGAAATATGGGTAACGTGTCCTATTCCGCACAGTTGGGTATGACAATGTGTACCTACAGTGGTAGGTCCTTATGATCCAGTTCATAATGGTCTGCACCAAAGGCCTACTGTAGGAACAACTTGGGAAGCCAACTACCCCGTCTTGCTTTGTTTTGGTCACTTCTTGTCACTGGCCTGTTCAGCTACTGAATACAGTGCTCCCGTATGGCTAAATATTGTTCACACTAAAGCGATTGATGTCCAGCTTAATAGGGCCATGAGAGTTATTAGTGGCACTCTCATTGCAACTTGACTTCCTTGGTTCCGGTGCTGTGCAATATAGCTCCTCCAGAGATAAGACGTCAGCGACTTAAAGAATTTAATAAGGTCTTGAATGCTCCGCGCCTCCCCATTACACTTGATCTCCTTCGCCAGAATGGTGAATCTCGAAATTCACCTTTACGTACTGCTTTCCAGTTGAGCAGATCAAAGTTCTCGACCAACATTAGCTGGCCCGTGGCGTGGAACAGTTTTGATGGACGAAATAAGTTCCTTATTAACAATCCGTCAATACCTTGAAGTGGGATGAATATCCCTCGTAGGGAGTAGACGCTGTTGAATCGATTCCGAACTGGCGTGAGCATAATATGTAACTACTGGAAGTATAAATGGAGATTGACACCAGGTCAGTCATGTGATTGCGGGGAGTCCATCCAAACAATGGATCACATAGTTACAGAGTGTACCCTACGCTCTTTTACGGAGGAATTAGCCAGCATAAACAGAATCAGTGAGGCAGGTCTTAAATGGCTCGATGGATTGGGTATAGCTTTGTGGCAGACCACTTTGCATTTTTATTGTTACTAATATAGCTTGCAACATTACTTTTGGATCTTGGTCCAAATATTATAAAACGGCTTTTTACAATTAACCAATGGTACCTGACAACAAATCATACGATATATAGACTGTCTCACTACGCCACAGGGCCTGCTGTTTATGAGATAAAGTAAGACATTTTTGAAAGGTATGGCCTTACATGGCCAACAGTTTGTACTTGTCAGTACTAAGCTAGGTCAGTGAACTCGAATTTAATCTTTTCAATAAAAACCTACCTACTTTCGAACTGTTTGCCGTTAAAATTAGCCGGCCCAGTTGAGAGTGAGCCATTGAGGACGATAAGGTAAAGATAACGTGGTTGCAAGCAATGACTGCAGATAGCTGTAGTCATTGTTACAAGTGAACACTGCGGAAGGACCGCATGCGTGGTAAAATTGATTACCAAAGTGTCAGCTTAACTTGTAATTCATCACTTTGCCGTTCCCACTCGGCAAACAAATCGATATGTCGATGATGAAGATCTGACGCGCCAGTGTTGTAAACTTACTTGTATAAGATTGTGGATTGATCTTTGCTTTGAACTTCTTTATATTAGAACAAATCCATTTATAGTTAACCTAATTGTATTGTTTACTTAATTGTAAGACGGAGTTGCTGTGATAAACCCTTTCATCAAACCAACGTATGGTAGTACAGTTATGAAGTCGACACTAAATTAAATTAAAGCTACTTAGGGACAAGGTATATGTTCGGTCCTCTCATTACCAACACGGCGTCCGCCCAATGGTTGCCACCAACGTGGGCACTATTAGATAAGTCTGGGGTGTCCATGTTGGATGGTCAAGGTACAGATATTATGTTGAGTGTCATGCTTCTCAGTTAGCTGAAAATCAGACCAACACTACGTGGTTCGGATTCCACGTAAAGCTTTAGGTCCCTTATTTTCCCTTGCTATTGTATAAATAGCTCTTCATGAGGAACAGTCGATATCAGTTAGTAACAATGACTACAATCGATTATCTACGCTCATTCGTCCCTCATAATCACCCATATCTGACGATCGGTTTCTTACAAAAATAACTAAATAAATGAATAGTAATGAATAAATCATGGTTTCGTAGAGCAGGGTGGGAGAGATCACCATTACGAAACCATTCTAAACTGTAGTCGTGCTTTCAGGTTTTTATGACGGAGGTGTGTGGAACGAACTGTCTGAAGTGGAGTGGTCACTATGTACCACTGTATGTGTATGGGTGGGTGGGTGGGTCAATACCACTGTACGTGTATGGTTGGGCGGGTGGGTCAATACCACTGTACGTGTATGGGTGGGCGGGTAGGTCAATACCACTGTACGTGTATGGATGGGCAGGTGGGTCAATACCACTGGACGTGTATGGGTGGGTCAATACCACTGTGCGTGTATGGATGGGCAGGTGGGTCAATACCACTGTATGTGTATGGGCAAGCGGGTGGGTCAATACTACTGTACGTGTGTGGGTGGGTGGGTGGATAAATTCTACATATTCCGTGTATGGGTGGGTCAATACCATTGTACGTGTATGGGTATGCGGGTGGGTCAATAGTTCAGTGCATGTATGGGTGGATGGGCGTGGAAGGGCCTAATAAAATAGGACCAACTTCAACTCTTTCACTGACTTCTTGAACAATAACTTCAAATTAAACACATTTCTTAATTTTCCTGATTAAACGTACAGTGGTATTGACCCACACATCGTGTGTATGTTGTATGTCCCACCGTGGAAAACCCCATTATGAGTTGCTTGGGCGTTGAATGAGTACGGAGAGTGTTTCTTGAGGAGCGTGTGTGGGAGGACGTGTTTTCATTACTCACAGAGCGTTGTAGTTATGATGCGTGGATCGAAGGGTTCGACAGTCGTAACAGGCCCATAAACTACATTGTCTCTTGTCAAAGTCATTTTTACTCGGTGTAAGAGGATCCATAAGTGAACTTACAATACGTGGACAGAACATTAGGTTACTCTGTAAATTTGCTATAAGTAGCACTTAGCCTTCCCCGCGCTCTCATTTTTATTCTTGTCTACCTTCCGATGTAATCTACATTCTGTCTTGATAATTTTTTGTCCACGAATACAAGAAAATGATAATCACAGACTAGGAAGAAAGTAATGAATGGAATCAGGAAATTGATTATCACCATAAATATTAATTATAAACTAGCTGCTCCAATCCCATGTTGTTTTCCAAACAAATAGATCCACATGTAATCTCTCTGAGGGCCTCGCACCCACCTACTCATCCTATGTAAGGACAGGCTTTTGCTACCACCCAACACGCATTCGATTCGTTGTGATAATTTTAAAACAATCGGAATTTTTTAAACTTTCGGAAATAGGCTTAGAACGAACGTTAAATTTTATCTGTTTAGATTATAGTGCTATTCAGTTTAAGGCGATTCGGCCGGCCTTAGGGACAACTTAATTCCGCTCGCATCGCTGGCTGTACGTCTGATCGCGAGGTACACTTGACCCCTCCCCCTCCCTTGGGATGGGTCGAGTATAATTGCAGGAAGTCGTTGAAGCACGATCCTGCGTGTGCGGGTGCTGTGTCTCGCTGTACGTGAGCGTAGCGATTGGATTGTAATATAACATGCGGGTAAAAGTACAACCACGAGTTGAGTGTATAAAGTTAGTCAATTTTGTAAATTTTGTGATATTAAAAAGCATAAGATGCCAAACACGACATGGTATTTCTCGTCGTAATAAAATAAAAGCAAACATATAACATTAATTATTTAAAATCAAATTTATTAATTTTCAGTAAAATTACGTAATTTAAAATAACTGATGAGCAAGACCAGACCTGTGAGGGTCTGTTTTTAAAATTTGGGAATAGTCTGGAAAATAGTTTCTTAATTCTGCATGTACCGAGAAAGCCTAAATTCGCATCTTTGAGGTGATGTATTTATAACTATAAACATAATTTAAATGAAAGAACTACTTAAGAGGCGTTTAATAGCTGATATAGTAATTGAAATAGAAAACATTCGAAATTTTTTGACCAAACATCATTAAAACACGAAACCACACAGGCGAACACGAATTCATATTGTGTTGGATTTTTACCTAATTGGGGGTTTTAATAAAGGTATGTAGTAGAATAAATTGCCACATTTCTTTATTTGTTCTGTCACAAATCATTTTACTGTTTTCCACGACCGTTCTCGAAATTTTCACTTCACCTTCACTTCACCAAGACAAAGACTTATATAATAAGTAAAAATAAATATCACTGTACGTGGGCGGGTGGGTTAACTATACGTGTATGGGTGGGCAGGTGGGTCAGTACTACTGTACGTGTACGGGTGGGTGGGTGGGTAGGTCAATATCACTGTACGTGTAAGGGTGGGCGGGTGGGGTAGAACGAAAACAGTCTAGGAGTGAAGAAATAGTTTTGGGTGTATTAGATCGTGTTTTAGATTAGACATTATTTATAGTGTTAAGATTAGTCTACAGTTTAGCCTAAGTGAATTTTTATTTCCACCTGAAAATGAAGTGAGTATTTAGAAACCGGTGGTAGAAAACACTAAAATGATTGGTGGCGGAAGAAATAAAGAGGTACTTTCTTTTATTTTTTTTATACCATACAGCTTGGAACATGAATTATTATCACGTGATTGAAGGGTGAGAGTTGATGATCTTTGTAGTCTTAGTTACCAATAGAGATAGACTTTTCATTCGAAATGGACGCTTTTACTATAGTAGTTTAGAAGTCTGTACTAGTCAAGCCAATACAGGGACTTACAAAATATTGTGTAGTCTGAACCACGCGGTATGACGCGGATGATAAATTTTGTTTGCTGTGTGACAAGCTTTGGGTAAAATACCAACTAAAGTTTTAGTTCATCCCTCAATCCGAGCATTCCAGACTATTGATATATAAGTAACTATAGTTTACATGAGTATAGCTGACATAACATACACATATATTAAAAGGGAACAAAATTTCAACAAATTCAAGTCTCGATTAAAAGGCTACTTAGTGGCTCTCGCTTGTTATTCTGTGGGTGAATTTATAGCAGACTCCTAATTTGCGGACGGCTCGGGAGAGATCCTGTATGAATGTTATTGCTGTAGAAGAGTGTTTGTAGTGAATGAATGCGTTTCTTACATTCTTACATTCTTACATATAAGACGCCAACACAACGTTGTGCGTATTTTAAGGCGAATATGAATGGTTTTATGAGTGTAGGATGAGTGTGGATGAGTGTAGTCTGGTTACTAACTAAGTTCAACTGTTCCTCAGAAAGGGCAATTTATTAATAGCCCAACAGCCAGGGCAACTAAGGGACCTACAGCTTTACGTGGAATCCGAACCACGTAGTGCTGGTCTGATTTTCAGCTAATTGACAAGCCTGATACTCAGTTATCTGCCCCACATAACATCCGCACAATGATTACCACCCAACTTGGACACCCCAGACTTCTCTAGTAGTGTCCACGCCGATAGCAACCACCAAGCGGACGCCATGTCGGTATTAAGAGGACCGAGCATCCAACCTATCGCCTACAATCTCCCAAACACTTTGTCCCCATGTAGCTGGGTTACAGCACTGCGCCACCAGTGCCGACAACGATCTGTGAACGAATCTGTGACAACGTTAATCTGTGAACGAATGAACTCCCCCACTAAGCTTTGCTTGAAATTGTTACTATAGTTATTTTATCACATCACTTAATGTATCATTAGTTTGTAGGATCTTTATTATTATAATATGACTTTTGCTATACGATATGTACATATTGTCAAAAAGCAATAAATACTATTTCATTTCATTTCATTGAAACATATTTTTTCAGCATTAAAAAAACAAACAAAAAACAATGTGGAATTATGAACACAAAAACAGTTTTACTTAGAAATACTAGGTATGTTGAATATCTCCAATGAAAGACGACAGAGATATTAAATATTTAAAATTTGTTATTTTTCAGCAAACAATAAATTGTTTTATTTAAAATATATTTAACTACAGTACTATTTGTTAACTAAACGTGTATTTAAAAATGAGAAATATTCCTAGCTAAGTGAGTTAGTATTAAGAAATAGTTTCTTGATAGCTTTTACGTTTTGGTATGATTTCACACAAGTCTAATATGAACAGTACAAGTATTTAGGTATTTGATAGATATCTTTAAAATCTACTACCAAATTATTTTATGTATTATTTGTGACGTTAAACATGTTTTGTAAATAGTACTGTAGTAACGAAATAAAATATGTTTCGGGAATTAATTAAATAATGTTCTTTAACTGATTTTGCTAACCTTTTTTAAACTAACGGAGTGGTTAACAGCATATCAAATGCTGATTTTAAACCATAAGTGTTGTTTAATGAATTAACAATTAAAAACAATTGCAACGTTCCAGTAATTCATAATTTTTAAATTATTAGTGTTGTTCGCTCGTGTGTAAAAACAAAAAAAGCTAGAAGATAAAAAGTAGTACATGACCCAAAGAAAGTTTGAAATAGTCAAAGCGGAGGAAGACTGGCACAGAAGGCAAATATTTGATTTTGCCGCTCAATAACTCAAATAAAATACAATGTTATAGCAAAACGCGGGAAAGAGCTCGTGGAAGGTCACGGAAATATACAACATGCGCAGAACAACTGCGCAGTAGCTGATATAGTAGGTTCTCTTTCGTTGTTCGGTTCGCCGCCCGCCGCTGCTCGTCTCTTTCTTTTGCTGTGAGAGTTGGTGTGAAGCTGTACTGTTCGTCGTTCAGAGTTCACGCAGTGTATATTTTCCTGTTCTTAATTAACGTAGGTCGATAAAACTTGTGTTTGAAATGGCGGATGTAGCAGCAGAGACCAAGTGAGTAATAAAACATTGTATTATATGTATAATATCATAGAAAATCAGATTTATAGACGAATCTAGTTTTGGCGGTTTATCATCATGGCGGTGATGCAAGGCAGTTGGAATCGATACATAAAATCATGTGCTCACTCTCATTGTGAGTTTCTTTATTATGTAAGATTATATACAACACAGAAGTAAAAATTATGTAGGGAAGGAAGTTGGCCTATTTTAGTGTTTAAAGCTATGAAGATATGGTAATTTAATTGACAACCTCAATCCCGCCAAATTGCCGGAATGCCGGCAAGTTACCGGTATTTTAGACCGCGACGGTGTTGTTATACAAGCGTGACTAGGCTATGTTTTTTTTATTTAGTAAACAAATTTTAATGGTGTTTTAAATTTATCAAAACTGTTAATGTATTTCGAAATATTATATTCATCATGATAAATATATTGGAATATGATCCAAGAATCATAGCCTGGCTGCCTTCTATAAGAATTTGATTGTTGTGGGGATAAAAAAATGTATGGACCTGAATCTGTTAGTTCTCAGATCTTAAACAAAATGATGTAGAATAATATGTTAGGGTAGGGCCTAGTAAAAAAGTTAAACTTAGCCTTAACAGTGAAACTAATTGTGTAAGGCATAGGCTAAATGATTTACTGTATGTGCTCAACCAAAAGAATAGGTCTAATACAGTATAAAGGCTGTTCTGAATTATTTAAATCTTATATATATATATCCCTTTGAGTGCCGGGCAGTTTTTGGGGTGGTGTACTGAAAAGTGCCGGGTATGTCTCCATTGAGTGTACTGAAAAGTGCCAGGCCTATTTTGACAAATTTGTAAGCGTTTTTTTTTAAATTCCTCGTTTGGTTATTTATTGAGCTATCAACCTATTTTTTTTTATTTTTCTTTACACACATTGCAGTTTACCAAAAAAATAATTTAAACTACCATGCTACTATATCTAGTAATAAAAAAATTGACTTACCAAAAAAATTCCATTTTTTTGTTATCTATTTTCACACTCAATAACACCAATGTAAAAAATACTAGTCTTGTAACTATGTATATAAACTGAAAGAACATTTGTTTTTGAATACGTGTACAAAGTTTCACTTCAAAATCTTAAAAATTAACTATGTTATGTCACTTTTACCGAAACTAATGTCAAATTTTATAAATCAGCTGTGGCAAAAAAAAAATGTTCAAAGCTGTGATTATTGTTATTATAAACTAATAAAATTATAAAAAACAAAATGAAACTCAAAACCCTCTTCTGTAATAATACAATAAACAAAATCTTGGGTAATATTTACATACAGTAGGCTATATATACATAATATATATATAGCCTATATAGGCTATGTATATATTATGTATATATTATGTATATATAAGCTAGCCTATATATACAGAGTGAGTTTTATGTCCTGGCACACCTGGATATAATTTAACCCTCGAGTGGGCGCTTGCGGAGTTTTCCTCCGCACGTTTAGTTTTTGTTAAAATAAATATGCACAATTGATGTCGGCAGTGGTGTCCGGCTCCGTACCTCACGAGCCTCATTTCGGGAATCCCCCAAAGCTATTTTTACCCCCCCTTCCCCCTTGGTTCCTTGTCAGTTACAATTCAGTGATGCAGTGTCAGTTTGTGGAGGTTTTCTCCGCGCGCGCCCTATCGCGTAAGTGGTTAGTGCGCACGCGATGTTATTTATATTCATAACACGTAAAATTGGCCAAACTGTGTGTATATTTATACATATAGGTACCAAAATATATGTATGTTATTGTTTAATTTAATTTATAATTATTATTAAATATATTTTGTTTGCATAGATGTATAATTGCATTATTGCGGAGCAAAACTCGCATGCGTCCTCTCACATAACACCAACAGTGATACCCTTTTTATACTAGAAAATTACTTAATTTGTTTAATTAAAATATTACTTATATTTAGTTGAACAATTAATGTTATTAACAATGACATTTGGTTCCTAATAAAGTTATTCAACATTTAAATAAAATATTGCGTTATAACTAGAAGTAAAATGGGTAAAATTTGTGCAATTTAGTGTTGCGGAATAAAACTCCGCATGCGCCCGCTCGAGGGTTAAACGGCCCGAGATCTATGTGAAACCTTGACCCTACCTATTATAGCATATTTTCTTAATTTTTCAAGTTGTTGAAAATTTTGCCCCCCTTTTCTAAAGGGGGGTAAAGGGGTGCAACCAAACATTTTCAAATACAAACCCCTATCATGTGACCCCTCATTTTAAAGGGAATAAAAAAAGAAATCCAATAATGCAAACTATAGGTTTATTTTAACAGATTTTATGACAAATTTATAATAATAAAATCAGTAACTGTCTTGTCCTGTTTATTGTAACATGAGTCAACATGCTTTGGAATTTCCCTTGTTCTTATCTTACCGGTTGCAACAATCTACTGTTGACATTCTCTTTACTACTCACTTGCATTTCATCATAGATATCTCGGGCCGTTTAAATTATATCCAGGTGTGCCAGGACATAAAAAGAGGACAAGACAGTTACTGATTTTATTATTATAAATTTGTCATAAAATCTGATAAAATAAACGTATAGACCTCTAGTTAGAATCTAAAGTTTCCGGTGACAACCGCGTCAAGGTACTATCTACAATATTTACAAGATAGTACCTTGACGCGGTTGTCACCGGAAACTGTAGATTCTAATTATGACACCGGCCGCTTAAGCCTAAGTTCTAAGATTAAGTATAGACCTCTAGTTTGCATTATTGGATTTCTTTTTTTATTCCCTTTAAAATGAGGGGTCATATGATAGGGGTTTGTATTTGAAAATGTTAAGTTGCCCCCCTTTAGAAAAATGGGGGCAAAATTTTCAACAACTTGAAAAATTAAGAAAATATGTTATAATAGGTAGGGTCAAGGTTTCATCATAGATATCTCGGGCCGTTTAAATTATATCCAGGTGTGCCAGGACATAAAAAAAGGACAAGACAGTTACTGATTTTATTATTTTGTCATAAAATCTGTTAAAATAAACGTATAGACCTCTAGTTTGCATTATTGGATTTCTTTTTTTATTCCCTTTAAAATGAGGGGTCACATGATAGGGGTTTGTATTTGAAAATGTTTAGTTGCACCCCTTTACCCCCCTTTAGAAAAGGGGGGCAAAATTTTCAACAACTTGAAAAATTAAGAAAATATGTTATAATAGGTAGGGTCAAGGTTTCACATAGATATCTCGGGCCGTTTAAATTATATCCAGTTGTGCCAGGACATAAAACTCACTCTGTATATTATGTATATATAGCTATATATACAAACTCGGAATATAAATCTAAAACTAATATATACACACAAAATGATACTCAAAATAACCTCAAAGTACAATCCCGCAACGGAAATGACAGTAAACTGAAACACGACGTCATGAAGATCAGCTGTCAATGCTACCTAAATCTTCGTCATCTTTGCTATTGTAAATTGATTCTAAGGCAACTAAATCGATATATTATGAAATCAACAACTCTTTTGAACAAATATACGCAATAATAAGGTCAAAATATTAATATTTGGATTTTATACGAATATTTTTCCAAACGTCCGGTAAAATCGGACGATGGCATTTTTAGCCCAACTTTCGACGTCCGACAGAATCGGACGTTGGCACTTCTCAGACATCGTTTTGACGTCCGATAGAATCACCCACACCACTAATTCTCTAACTTCCCATGTAGGTAAAGAGCTGAAATGTTGTATACTGTTTCTTTAGGTCTTAAATAGGACAAATAAAGTATTTTCATCTTGATAAAGTACTCCTACGGGATAGTAACCACCTCTTAAAGACTGTTCCATAAGGATGTGTTGATTTTTAGTAAATTAATAACATCTGTTTGTAAATTAATAAACATTTATTTTAAATGTATAAACTAGTTTACGTTAGGGCTACTATTTTAATAAAATTGAATGATAAATATAATGAAGTACCGTACCCTTTTATTCATTTTTATAAAAATGAACAAAAGCGTACTTCATTATATTTATCATTCAATTTTATATGCTTGACATTATCCTATTGATGCATAAGAGTTATTCTTCAGCTGTTAAACAAAAACAAGTGAAATAAACACGTTTGAAATAAGCTAAGTAACACCACTGTATTTATACTAATAAACAGGTAGCAACGCAAGTATTGTAAGTGAGATACTGTAAATAAATGTAATATTTTTATTTTACGTTATACAGTCAATCTACTATTTTTTGTAGTCAAAAGTCACATGCCAAGGCCGAGGTGTATCAAGCGAGCGTCGGGGTTGGCACGAAAACCGTGCAGGGGTGTCCCCCTACTTGATTGTCTACTTGTTTCTAAACATGTAAAAAGGCTTTACATGTTAAGCCTTTTTATAGTACTGTGTAACATGTAAAGCCTCACCGTCGACAGGAACCAAGTTAAGTTGAACAATTTATTTATATTAATTTATTGTACATACTAAGCTCACTCTTCTCACTGGCTCTTGTATGTTTAGGGGTGAGATATATATTTAAAATATGGTAGGTTAAACGTAAGGTGGTATTAAACCTTTCGTTTAACAACCACCTTACGTTCCTGTCGACGGTGAAATACAGGACCGTAAGGTGGTTTATAAGACTTACAAACCACCTTACGGTCCACCGTCCTGGTTTGTAAGGTGACACACACACACACACACCCCTTATGTGTGTGTGTGTGTGTGTGTGTGACCCTCCCACCCTCCCATACACGTACAGTGATACTGACCCACCCACCCTCCCATACACGTAAAGTAGTACTTTACGTGTATGGGATTTTATATCACCCATAGTAGTAAAGTATTAATCACCCACTGTACGAACAGTGGTATTAACCCTCCCACCCACCCATACACGTACAGTGGTACAAACCACCCGCCCACCCATACACGTGCAATGGTGATGACCCCCTCACCCACCCATACACGTACAGTGGTGATACAGTGGTATTGACCCACCCTCCCCTACACGTACAGTAGTATTGACCCACCCACCCACCCCTACACGTACAGTGGTATTGATGACACATACAAACCACCCACCCATACACGTACGGTGGGTCTCTCTCTGAACACCTAACCTAACCTAACCTAACCTAACCTAACCTCTTGTTGGAACCGGAGTTTCTTCTTGTTTTACTAGCTAATAGATTGTAAAACAGTACAATGTAACCTAACCTAAGTTAGGTTAGGTTAGGTTACATTGTACCTAACCTGTAACCTAACTGTATCTGTATCACTGTAAGTGTATGGGTGGGCGGGTGGGTCTGTATCACTGTAAGTGTATGGGTGGGCAGGTGGGTCTTAATCACTGTAAGTGTATGGGTGGGCGGGTGGGTCTGTATCACTGTAAGTGTATGGGTGGGCAGGTGGGTCTTAATCACTGTAAGTGTATGGGTGGGCGGGTGGGTCTGTATCACTGTAAGTGTATGGGTGGGCGGGTGGGTCTGTATCACTGTAAGTGTATGGGTGGGCAGGTGGGTCTTAATCACTGTAAGTGTATGGGTGGGCGGGTGGGTCTGTATCACTGTATGTGTATGGGTTACAATGAAAACTTTGTAAACGTGGTGGTTAGGTCTGCGGAGAGCATGATCTAAGGTTCGAGTCACCACTGAGCCAAAGGTCGGTACTTTTCTCGTTGAATGAGTTCATGCACAGGCTTCAGATCCTAGTGAACTGGCGAGTGAAGTTAAAAAAAAATCACCGAAAGTTCAATGTACAATGTAACCTTTACGTTACAATACCTCTGTACGTGTATGGGTGGGTGGGTGGGTTAATGCCATTGTATGTGTATGGTTGGGTGGGTGGGTCAATACCACTGTATGTGTATGGGTGGACGGGTGGGTCAATACTTCTGTACGTGTATGGTTGGTGGGTGGGTCAATACCACTGTACGTGTATGGGCGGGCGGGTGGGTCAATAACACTACGTGTATGGGTAGGCAGGTGGGTCAATACCTCTGTACGTGCATGGGTGAGTGGGTGGGTTAATGCCATTTTACATGTATGGGTGGGTGGGTGGGTCAAGTCTTTTAAATTCACACATATTACCAATACCAATGCGTAGGTATTGGTAGGCCAGTGGGTCAATACCACTGTACGTTTATGGGTGGGTGGGTGGGTCAGTGCCACTGTACGTGTATGGGCGGGCGGGTGGGTCAATACCACTGTACGTGTATGGGCGAGCGGGTGGGTCAATACCACTGTACGTGTATGGGTGTGTGGGTGGGTCAATACCACTGTACGTGTATGGGCGAGCGGGTGGGTCAATACCACTGTACGTGTATGGGTGGGTGGGTGGGTCAATACTACTGTACGTGTATGGGCGGGCGAGTGGGTCAATACCACTGTACGTGTATGGGTGGGCGAGTGGGTCAATACCACTGTACGTGTATGGGCGGGCGGGTGGGTCAATACTACTCTTCGTGTATGGGTGTGCGGGTGGGTCAGTACCACTGTACGTGTATGGGTGGGCGGATGGGTTACACCTTAATGCAGTCGTTACACCAGAAGCTTTAGTTATTAGTAATAAACAAAAAACATTTGCTCAATACCTCTGTAAGTGTATGGGCGGGCGGGTGGGTTAATACCACTGAACGTGTTTGGGTGGGAGCGTGGGTCAGTACCACTGTACGTGTATAGGTGGGCAGATAGGTCAATACCACTGTACGTATATGGTTGGGCGGGTGGGTCAATTATCATTTATTAATTTGTTGTATGTCTGTTAAGTTAAGGTTAGGTTAGGTTAACATATAGGGCGTGCGTGCGTGTGTGTTTGTGTGTGTGTGTTACGGTAAAAGCCCCAAGTAGCGTCCGCGCACGCGCGGCGACAAGGAGTCGAATTCACGCCGGGTGCTACCGGCCAGACACCGATAGAGGCAACGACAAGCCCATACACGTACAGTGGTATTGACCCACCCGCCCACCCATACACGTACAGTGGTATTGACCCACCCGCCCACCCATACACGTACAGTGGTAACCTAACCTACCACACACAAGGTTAGGTTAGGTTAGGCGTGCGTGTGCGCGCGCGTGTGTGTGTGTGTGTGTGTGTGTGTGTGTGTGTGTGTGTGTGTGTGTGTGTGTGTGTGTGTGTGTGTGTGTGTGTGTGTGTGTACACGGTTACAAATGTATTAACCGTGCGTGCGTACGCACTATGGTTAATACCATAGTGCGTGTATAGGTGGACGGGTGGGTTAATATCACAGTGCGTGTATCGGTGGACGGGTGGATCAATACTCTTTTACGTGTATGGGTGGGCGTTGGTAACAACGTTATGAACAGTCAGATGTACTTATGGCCAAAACCACCGTGTAAGGGTGGGCTGGTGGGTTAATATCACCGTACGTGTATGGGTGGGCGGGTGGGTTAGTACCACCGTACGTGTATGGCTAGGCGGGTGGGTTAGTACCACCGTACGTGTATGGGTGGGTGGGCTGGTGTGTTAGTACCACCATACGTGTATGGGTGGGCGGGTGGGTTAGTACCACCGTACGTGTATCGGTGGGCGGGTGGTATCGCGTACGATGAACAGTGGTATTGACGTAACGCCGGTCAATACCACTGTTCATGTATGGGCGGGCGGGTGGGTACTGTACGGGGAGTAGTTAAAATAGGACAGAGCGAGACTCACTTTTTTTGGGTTTTCCAAGATGGCGGCGGTTACGTGACCGGATCCAAGATGGTGGCGCAGTGTTGCCAACCCCCCCCACCCCCTCCCCCACAAAATTTCCCTCATTTCCCTCACATTTCCCTCATTTCCCACATTTCCCACACATTACCCACATTTCCCACACATTACCCACACATTACCCCCCAAATTCCCACGTTATACTATATAAAATACACTCCTAACCTAACTTTTTCCTTGTTATACTATATAAAATACCCTTTTTTTGTCCAATATGGCGTCATGAAATACAAAAGATGGCGACCGGATCCAATATGGCGTCTTTTCCCGCCCGCGCCAACTCACACCCTGTGGGAAAATTCCCTCCCCGTAATATTATATATTACGGTTAAAATATAATAACCATAATATACGGATGCCTTATACCATAATATAAGGCTAGAGCGTATATTATGGTGTTGCGCCACCTATAATTCGTATAGGTATATATATATATATATATTGAATTATATAGGCCTAATTATGTTTTAAAAACAGATTTATATCATTAAAAAGTTTACTATTGCCTTAATATAGCCTATGGTACACAAGTAACTGACACGTTTATTGCTGAGCAAATATTATGTCCTTTGACATATGCTAAAACTATGTCATTTTTGAAAACTATCTAATAAATTATAAAAATGTAAAACTAAAAACGAATAAACCTCAAAAGTCGAATAAACACAAATGTATAGAACGCATAAAAATCACACTCAACAATAAACCATTAATTGGCGGTAATCAGCTGTTTTAGTTCATGACGCACAAGGGCTTCTAGCACTGAACGTGTTAATCTTCGGAAACCCTATTACATGTAACTTGCATTTGCCTTCATGATGGGAAATGAATGAGGTTTATTGATGACTGAATAAAGTCCTTAAATAAAGTCATTTTGAGATCAAGAGTATGAAGTGGGCAACTAAATGTCAAATTTTGTGTAAAATAATAAAAGCAATATATCATTCCTAAGGTATTAATAAATGGTGATGATGGCCTACTGTGTACAAAGTAATCAAATAATACTAAATCCAATGAGCCATGCATACTGTTTGTCAATATTCAAACACTCATGAGTACAAGTCACTTAATCCTCCTGATGTTAATTTCGGCTACGCAATAGCATTGCACTATATGGTTGTTAGTTGTCTCAAACGTGACAACTACGTAATGATTCTATTAAACTACCATAAAGATGTAACAAACAAATAATTTTGTTATACATATTTGATGTAGGCTAGTTTTAATCGTTATTTCTCAATGCTTCTCCGATATCAAGAGCCTAAAAAATATTGCTGATAGTCAATTAATACATTTATATATTTTTCTTTCAATTCATATTGAACTTGTTTATAGAATAGTTATTAGTCTTTTTTTTTACATGTAAGTAGGCGTTTATTGTTTGTATGTTGAAAACAGAATAATCATAGAATATTTGGAACGGCTGGCACTACAAGAGCTGTTAAACATAGTTTGATTTTCTTATAGGTTTTTGTTTACGTAAATATTGTTTATACCAGTTATGTTTTGAAATATGAAAAATGTTTATAGGAAACAAATTAGCTATTTCAGAATGCTTTTATTGTAATTATAAACATTTTTCAATGTTTACTGACTGAACAATTTGTGTGCATGGAAGTGTTGCTATAGGTGTTGCTTATTAATAACACATATTACAATAATAAACATCAGCTGATAGATACTAAACACTACTCAAGACAACTGTTTGAGTAGACTAATGTTTTCTTAAGAGAGTCCCTTTTTCACTCCTCACCTGTCCAGCTGTCACTGGCCGTGCGCTCAGACAATGTTCAGTCAGTAGTATGGACTTGTAAGTTTAAATATGTTTTTTAAAGAAGATTTTTTAATCTTGTCTTGACTTCAGAATAAAGAAACCCACTTTTATTTAGCATGTACAAGTTCAGCATGATTTTACAAATAAAATAATATATAGGTCTTTTAAGCTACAACTAAAATATTTTAAATGAATTTTTTAATTTATGCTTACTCAAGTGGCAAAGATGGCTTAACATTATAGAAACGCATAGTGAACAGTGGGAGGGTTGAAAGTATGACATTCATTATTAGAAGTAGGCCCTAATCAATAATAATTATTTAGCCCCTACAGTACAGAGATCATAAGACAATACCTAAAAAGTTAATATTAGAATGTGACAATGCTCATTTTCCAGTCAAATGTTTTTATCATGCAGAAAAACAGCATATATTCTTCAACCCCTGCCTCGTTAAATTTGTTTGCAAGCTGTATTCAAGCCAAACAAAGGCTGTTTATTTAACTTGACCAGTCTGGTAACTGAAGTAGATAGGGACAGTGATATTAATTTTAACAAGTAAATAAATCTAAATTTGTGATATGTGTATATATGAATATAGATAATCAATGACTGACAATAGTGTTTAGATTATGCTAATGGTCTCTTATACCAACAGGGTGATGAAATAAGTTAGTTGTGGGTTAGAATAGTTTCTCAACATGAATTCATGTTTTAAGTTTACCGTTGTGCTGTTTTAAATTCTAAAACTATATTTTTGTAAAACATATAAATTTGTTCAGCAGGTGTATATTTTGCAAAGGTGTAGCGTAAATGTTTAGGAATGTTGATGTTATATTTTGGTGAACAAATTGAAGCTCAGTTTAACTAAACTCAGACCAACTTATCTTAAGGATAAGAAGAGATTAATTAGTTGAACCTAGTTTTTATAGAATTTTATTATGAACTTCATTGATAAGTCTAAATTTTGATATATTTCTTATCTAGTTGTTCTACATAAGCACTTCTGTAACTTTCAGCTAAAACATAACTGATTGAGCATAGTTAGTTCAGCTTCTTAGTACACAGTTTGAATCAACAAGTACATTATAGATTCCATTAAACAAAAATTAGCCTAAAAAAAGAATTCAAATGAGTTTTCAGTGAAACTAATTTTTAACCCTTTTAGTGCCAGACGAAATTTTGAAAATTTGCTCCAAGTTGCCAGGCCTTCACTTACTATTTTGTCCTTAAAGTGCCAGGCTGTTTTGCCATATTTTGCAGAGTTTTCGAAAAGTTTTGTAAAATCGTTATTTTAAATAATAATTTAATAATTCCTTTTTTATTTTGTTACCAAAGAGATTCATTATTTAAAGCTGTGATTAATTTTCCTAATATTTTTATGTATAATATTTAATATATATATATATATATATTAAATTTTTTTTAAATTAAAACATTTTTCTGTTTGAAATGCATTAAAGTATAGAAAATTATTAACACTTTGAAGCCTGGGCCCTTAATACTCCGTTTGGCATGGAATCCTGGGGGTTTTATGTTCACATTACAAAAATTTTAAATGCCTTATAAATTTAATAAAAATGTTATATTATATATCTTTGTAAAGGGGAGAAAATTCTCTTTTCAATGATGGGCAAAACTTTAGGTGTTGTACATTTTTTTATTTTTTACAGAAGCTACAAATAAGTACAAAAATATGTAAAACAAAAAAATAGCTACATATAATAATATAAAATATAATAACATATAAGCTAAATATAATATAAGCTAATATAAGCTAAATATAAATAATATAATAATATAAGCTAAATATAATAACATATAATAAATATAATAGCAAAATATAACAACATAAACAATGTTGACATAAACAATACCGCTCGGCGCGTGCTCATTCCAAGTCTCACGTCAGCTGTTACGATAATTATTTATCCAAGACCAGATGTAGATAAAAAAAAAATAATAGACCGATAAAATATAATAACATATAATAAATATAATAGCAAAATATAACAACATAAACAATGCTGACATAAACAATACCGCTCGGCGCGCTCATTCCAAGTCTCACGTCAGCTGTTACGATAATTATTTATCCAAGACCAGATGTAGATAAAAAAATTAATAGACCGATAAAATATAATAACATATAATAAATATAATAGCAAAATATAACAACATAAACAATGCTGACATAAACAATACCGCTCGGCGCGCGCTCATTCCAAGTCTCACTTCAGCTGTTACGATAATTATTTATCCAAGACCAGATGTATATAAAAAAAATTAATAGACCGATAAAATATAATAACAGATAACTAAAAGACATATTCAGATGACCTAAACCCGATTATATGCCGATAATAAAGATATAATGAATTAAATATGGGCGCCGTGCTATTCTCGGGCGTCGGTGAGTACGCCAGTTTGCGTCGCCCGATCTATCTTCGGGCTTAGGCTTCAAAGTGTTAATACATGGAATATCCTTCATTTTATCATATTCTCCACTTATTTATGTACATGTAAACCAAATTTCAAGTTGAAAGCTAAAAAATGTGGATATGACATTAAAAATAGAAAAAATGTGTACTTACTCGCAAAAAGCACTACTCCAGCAAGTAATCTTCTAGTAATCATAGTAAAAATCTTTGCCACATAAGTCAAATTCACAAGATCAGGCCTTCCACTTGTCCTACTTTTCCTACTTTTCCTACTTTTTCAAAAAATGTCCTACTTTGTCCTACTTTTTCAGCAATGTCCTACTTTTCCTACTTTTTTTGAAATTTCAGGAATAATCCACTATTTTACCCCAAAAATACAGATTTGCTTGGAATTTTTAGCCTGTTTTTTAAAAATAAATTAAATATTACATATACACTATAATTCGGAGGCTTCAAAGTAAAGCCATGGTAAAACCATGCAATTGGATGATGGGTTTTAGGATTTATAAGTGTGATGTGTGGAATTTGTATCTATTTGCTCTTTGTGCGTTCCCGACGATGTGTTTTTTTGTATGTGGGACTGTGTTAAGGATTCTGAACCTACCCGACCCTAAAGGTAAGCCTTTTCTTTTTAAAATACTCACTATGTACCGTATGTAAGACCAAGGATCATTTTATTTTTTATATTAATAGCAGTTTTAAAAAGATTATTGTATTTGTAAAATAAGAAGTGGGTGGATGGAGGGCGTTTAGGCTTCTAAGGTGGGTTGGAAGCCTGCTCATCAGATAGGATTTAATTGACAAGAGCTGCTTGTGAATTAATTCCTGTCTGATGAACTTACACCAATAAAAGGCTAATAAAATAATTGTATTCTGTGTAAAAATCCTTCTCAACTAAACGGTTTACATACATTTTTGCAATTTATAAGTAGCAAAGCTACCTTTCAAATCTTGGCATTTTATAACTTGATGTGTTTTATATTTTATTAGCCTTATATTGTGTTTTATATATATTTAGCCTTATAGTGTATTTTATATATATATATTATTATTTTCAATGGTTTTATGCTTATTTTCTAATGTGTTTAATTTGTTTCAGGCAGTAAGATGATGGAATAGTTTATAGTACAAAAAATGCCACGGGAAACACATTTCAAAGAAGACTGGCTTTTGAGCCAAGATTCTAACAAGCATCTTATGTCTTTGTGGTGCAAGAAAGGCAAAAATGACTTTGAAGTGCATTGCAAGATATGTAATCATTATTTTTCCTGTGCAAATAGAGGCAAAGACCAACTAATTAAGCACAGTGAAACTAAAAAAACATTATTCAAAAGCGAATGTTGCATTCTCTGCTCGGCAAACTGTTTTCACAGTGACAGAAAGCGGTAGTGTCGCAACAACATCAGTGCTAAAGGAAAGTGCGGTTACTTTGGAGGATCCTATTCGTGCGGAGTTAATATGGGCTTTCAAGCTAGCCCAATCAAACTTTTCTTTTGCTTCTTGTGATGGTCTTCATGAAGTGTTTTACATTAATGTTTGGTGAAAGTGCCAAGAACTTTAACATGCCCAAAACCAAAGCTTCATATTTGATTTCCTTTGGATTGGGTCCTTTCTTAGTTAAAGAACTAACCAGGGATATTAGAGAGTCAAACAACTTTTATACTTTGTGCCTCGATGAGACGACTACAACTCAAGTTAAAAAACAACTTGACCTCTACGTAAGGTATTGGGTCACCACAGCAGGTAGCAGAACCAGTCCAATGTCGGTATTTAACTTCGATATTTTTGGGCCATGCTGAAGCAGAAACCATGTTTGATGCAATCATCAAATTCATCTGAAATTGAAGGTGTCTCAATTTCAAAAGCTATTATGGTGTCAATGGATGGTCCTAATGTGAACAAGTCCCTTTTTTACCAAACTTAACTCACAGGTTAAATCTTTAGGTTCCCCAGGTCTAGTGGACATTGGACCTTGTTCTCTCCACAAAGTCCACAATGCTTTTGGAAGTGGACTTCGTGACCATCCATTTTCACTGATAGATGAATTTGCAACTGACATCTTCAAATTTTTCAAACTGTCTGCTGCAAGAAGAGAAGATTACAAGAAAAGTCAAGAGCTAATGCAAGTAGAAGAACATTTTTTTTGTCAGTATGTAAATAGCAGATGGTTGAGTATTGGTCCAGTCTTGAAAAGACTTATCGAACAGCATGAGGCACCTGAAACATTATTTTTTCAAGTTTTTGCCACAAAACCAAAGTTCAAAGAGTCTCGACAAGAATTATAAGTACCAAAGAATCTGCTCTGCTTTGAAGAATAACATTCTTCTTCCTCTAATGCAGTTTTTGCTTCATATCAGTGCTGTATTTTCTAAGTTTCTGACAATGTTTCAATCTGAACAACCATTGGTTCATGTACTGTATGATGAAATGAACCATTTAATGAAGACTCTTTTGAGAAAATTTATCAAAGCTGAAGAAATTGAAAAACACAAAAACAACATCAGTCACATAGAGGTAAAAAAAATCAAACTTGCTTGAGTTTAAAGACTTAGAAGTTGGAAGTGAAGCTAAAAAACTCTACTTTCATTAAAGATCCTTGACAAAGAAAAGTCTGAGTTTTACCAAGCTATAAGTTCTTTTTTTATTACTGTGACCAACAAGCTAATGAAAGATCTGCCCATCGACAACAAAATACTGAAAAATATGCAGTGCCTGCATGGGTTGGCAAGAAAAGAAGAAAAAAGCTATGACATGTTCAAACGGATAATCACCCAAGTACCACATGGTCTGACAGAGGAAAAAATTGATAGACTTAAAGAGGAAATGGTTAGGATACCAATCAGATTTGGATGTAGCAGAAGATTGGTATATCCAATCGAAGACACAGACTGAGGTCAAGTACATGAGGGTGGATTTCCTACTGGAATAAAGTTTTTCAACTAAAGACATCAACTGGTAAACCCAGATATCCTCAGCTAGCTAGTTATTTGCCCTCACTTCTAACACTAGCACATGGAAATGCAGATGTTGAGAGAGGGTTTTCTATGAACAATAATATTGTGACCAATGAAAGGAAGGCACTCAATGAGCATACCATAATTGGCTTGAGAGTTGTAAAAGATTTTGTAAGAGTCAATGGCAAAGTAGAAAATATTAAAATAACAAAGAGAATGGTAGATGCAGCTAAAGGGGCAAGCTCCAAGTACAAAGAGTATTTAGCTCAAAGAAAAGATGAAGAAGTAAGGAAACAGAAGGAATCTGCTGAACAAAAAGAAAAAGAGGCATCTAAAGAAAAAGAGATAAAAGCAAGAAATGAGATCAAAGCTGCTGAAAATCTTCTAGAAGAAGGCAAGAAGAAGCTCCAGTTGGCTATGAAAAGGAAAGACTTTGCAGAAGTGTCATTAGCCTCAGAGATGATTGACATTTCAACCAAACGATTAAAAACAGCTAATGAACTTTTGATACATAAATAATGGTTTAGTTTCCTTTCTCTAAGTATTTTTTAAATACTACATTATGAAAAAATATAAATAAGTTATGTATTTCTATTCTTTTGTAGTAAAAGAGAAAATAAATTATAAAGAGCGGGGACATGCATGAATTTTGGGTTGAAATAATTTTTTAAAGTGTTATTTCTATTTATTTATCTCATAAATTTAACATTCATTTGTGAGTCATTAGGTAAGACCTAATTTATTAGTCATAAATTTAGATTAATGCCCGTTTGAACTAATCTTAGTATATTGTAGGTTCAAATGAGAACAAAACTACTTCATAGTCTTGGATTTAGTTTTCAGTATTATTTTTGCTTCGATAAATTCAGCTGTTTTAGCTCTCAATTCATGCATGCGGAACGAGGGGGGTCCCCGTATGGAATACAATTAATAAATAATAATAATACAACGCTAAGTGTGACTGTTGCGCCTTTCGTTAAATGTCCTACTTTTTTCATTAAAATGTCCTACTTTTTTTCTCAGACCTAGTGGAAGGCCTGCAAGATCAACAGAACAATACACATTAAACCTTAAAAGAGTCTTAGATTTAATATTTACACATATGTACATTGAGCTTGAAGAAGATTTCTATTTCGTAAGCTTAAGCGGCTGGAGTCATTATTAACAACTAGTTCTTCCGGTGTCAACCGCGTCAAAGGACTATTTACAATATATACAGTTCCAGACGTTTCGCCCATGCTACGATGTGGCATCCTCAGTGGTTAGGCTGAGACTGACCACTGACCACACATCCTCAGCCTAACCACTGAGGATGCCACATCGTAGCATGGGCGAAACGTCTGGAACTGTATATATTGTAAATAGTCCTTGACGCGGTTGACACCGGAAGAACTAGTTGTTAACAATTGAAGAAGATTTATTTACATTATCTTCAATGTCACTCAAGAAACTGTCACTGAGATAGTCTTCATTTTCCATAATTCTAAGAATTGTACTGTCACTAACTGGTGACAGAGATCTCTTCATATCTACTAATTATTACATATAAAAACAATTCACTAAATATAAACCACTAAAACAACGCACACAGTAAACAAAACACTCTAAACACTGACAGTAACTAAGCAACACAACTGGCGCCATCTGACTACTGATCAGTCAGGTGTACCACTTCGAAATCGAACTACGATGACGTCATATTACCTAGACACTATATAATGTGATCATCGTAAAGATTGTTTTATCTTGATTAAAAAACAGTAAACATATGTTAATTTTTGTATTATTTATGTTTTTTTTACAAAACGTCTGAAAAATCTGACGCTGGCAATTTAGCGCTAAAAAGCCAACGTCCGATCTTTCGGACGCTGGCAATGTAGTTATGGTTATTCTACGTCCGAAAAATCGGACGTTGGCACTGAAAGGGTTAAAATATCAGCTGGATCCAAACATTTTCTAAAAATTGTTTCACAAAACATGTTTTTAATGTTATTTTTGTACAAACCTCTGTTTCATAGAGGGCAAACATTTTTAATTTTCTTTTTTTCTTGGGTCATATTAAATTTGAAGCTAAAAATATTGGTGTCTAAAATAAATCCATATTATTCAGTAGGAAAATATCAACTCATGCAGGTTTTGTGACTGTCCTTTGTCACTGATATCAGTTGTTATTTGCAGTTATAAGCCTTATTCAAACCAATTTTGGGCATTAAAAAATATCAAATCAAATTTTGGTGACCATATCAATCATAGGATTAGGAATGTGATTAGGAAGAAATGATTCATGTAACTGTTTCTGTGGTCATGCTATTCATAATAAACAAATGATCGTTAGTACACCATTATCATTGTGAACTTAACTCTTAAAGTTTGTTTCAATGATATGTAATCAAATTGCCTAACTTACATGTTTTAGCACTCTATTTTTTTTGAATTT
>JAQJVL010000003.1:479825-609825 GCA_035578905.1 Stictocephala bisonia
TTGCTCTGATTGTTAATAAGTTAATCCTCAACATAAGTTCTATTGTATTAGTAATTAAAAATAATAATTTAAAATAAGGGTATATATTTTGATATAAGAAATATGTCATTAAAACACTTGGCTTTTTTTTCAAGAATTCAAGCCATGGTTTAATGGCTTGAATTGTTGACAATTCACAGTGGCGGTGTCAGGTGCAGCGCGCTCAAGCACACAGCTGGTATTTTGTATAAGTTATATTTAAAATATAGTAAAATTCGAGACTATCCTTCACATTCTTTATGATATCCTTTTCTCACTAAGTATTTTGAAATGAATAAAGAGAACAACATACTGTAATAGTTAATAAATTAATCCGTTAGACAATAGTTAAATTAATCGATTAGACAGAATGCAAACAGTGTTAACTTGCCGTAGAGTTGTGAGTACAGCCCATACTGGAACTGGCGGTTAGGCAGTGCTTTTAAATTGCTTGCCATAACAATGGACATGAAACCACAAGATGTATACGTCTTGTGGTGGGGGATGAGGTGAAGCCAAAACAAGCAACACTTGCGTAGACAATAAAATAATAAAAAAATAGTTGCACTTTGAAGAAACATAATCAAAATTAACCGATCGCTTCCGAAGGTTTGTGATAAAAGGCAATGCGTTCGGGAGCATTATCATCATAGAATTCCCTTCTAAGACAGCTGTACATTCATGTTAGTATAATAATTCAACATCTTGGACAGAACAAAATCAATTGTTTTTGTTTTCTTCCAAAAATATGTTTTATTATTCAATGATTTTTACATTTTTCTTGTACAACTAACCACAAGTTATTTTAATTATTGTTATCACTATCTCAATTGTTATTCCAGTGTTTTATTTTTATAACTATACTAGCTGTTTACCTGTCTTGCTACAGAACATATAAGCATTAGTGTTTTTGTTAATTTATGGTAGCTTCGCGTGCCAACCACATCACTCGGCATGCATCCTCGCTTTGGAACTCTGCTTTAAACCCCTTTATGCAACTTGGCCTTGTGGGGAAGATTGGCCTACGGCCTCACCAAGACACTGTTCATTCCCATTTATGGATCGCAGCCTCGTGAGAGAGCTCAGCCTACGGCCTCTGAACATTTGGACTGTTATCAGAATGAATTTTGGTTTTGGGGCAATGGAGCCCACAGACATAGTCTTTTCTTAAATCTGATGATATATTAAAAGAATCGAGAGAAAAATAGCTTTAACCACAACCCTCTTAAGCGTGTTTCAAAAGTTTTCAATTAATTTGTTTTTGTTAGGTTTTTTTTTTTCTTTAACAGCCAATGATTAATTGAATAAATAAAATATCCCCAATGAAATGTGTAAAGCTGTTGTCAAGTGATGGAATAACAACGAATTTCAGATACTAATTTTTATATATTAATATTGACATATTCACACAAGCACCATCCAGAATAAAACTGTAATATTCTATATAAACATAGCAATAAACCTAAATCATATCTAAGGCTAGGTTTTGAACAGACTGTAGACTATAGACATAGAAGTATGGTGAGGGATATTCTTTTTTAGGGCAACTAAAATATATTATTAATTAAGTTAGGAAAGTTATTAAAGAAAAGATATATTTCAAGAGCTTCGATTCAAGATAGATCTTAACTAAATCTGCACAGAAGTTATTTTTACAAGGATATTGGTTGCACACAAGTTTTTTATTGCACATGTAGATTATTTATGTGTACTGTACATTATAAATTCATTTTGTTTGCTACCAACATTAACAGACTGAATATTGGCAGAATTGCTTATCTCAACAGTGTTTCCTGAAATAAACTGTTCAGGTGTAGAGTCACCTGAACAGTTTATTCCTGCTAGAAGGCAGAGAGACACTGAGTGAGTAAACAGATTTCGATGATTCCCCAATGACACCAGAAGTGTCTGATGATGATAAAGAACATTTTAGGTTGTCCGGTCACACGATAGTGGTCTTAATTTACAGTGGCTAAAATTTTACCCACCATGCGCTACCTATGACTGTTCTGAAATAGAGGTGTGCAAAGAGGTTTTTTTTAGAGTGGCCAAAATATTAGCCTTTGTCCTATAAAAGGTTAAAACCTTAGTAAACTTGCTCCTATGATTTTGTATTTTAAAAATTGATGTATAGTTCTTATGTACATTTAATGGGTAGATAAGTGTTCTCATAGTCTGAAACAAAGCTTGTACTGCATTAGTTGAGTTACATAAATATATAAAAGATGTTTCTTAACTTAAAAAAGATCACAAACATTTCGTAATTGAAGTAGTGGTACCACTACACAAAAACAACTGAAGAGCAATTCCAAATACCTTTATAATTACATATTATTCAAAAAGCAAAATCTTGTGCCCAGTCTCAAGCATGAATTAATAAATATACCTACTATGTCTAGGCTAGAGGCGGGTCACAACTTGAGTATGGGAGTATGCCCAGCTTGTACTGTCTCGCTACTTTTTTGTTCCTGTTGTATTATTGACCTCTAGATGGGATCTTTCTGCTGATACCTGAGTTGAGATTATAAATATAGAGCAAGTAACTAAGGTACAACTTTGTTAGATGAAGTGGTTTAGGCGATATCACAAAACAATAATTAATATTTATATTGCAATATATTCAGTGCAAACAGACAGAAAAAACTGACTTGTAACTTACTTGGATAAAATTCGTCTTGCCCTACAAGTCAGTTGAAGCAGACATATTGGGGAAAATACAATTGTAAATAGATAAAAAAACTTTTATCTATATGGAGTTTATTGCCATAGACGATGCTAATAATTTGTAATACATCACCTGTTTTATATATATTACTTACAAATAGGAATATCTAGTCTAAAAAAGGAACCCTTAAAGGGAAAATCATAATCCCTTAGCGAATGGAAAAACTCACATATTTCAAGTAAAGGCTTTATGAATATCTACTATATTTTATTAAGAGGCGTAGGAAACACAATTCCAAGTTGCAGATTTAGGTAAGAGTATAAAGTTTCTTTGAAGGCATATCACACGTTGGTAGATATACAATACACGTGAACATCATACAACACAAATTTATTAGTATAAATACAAAATTACAATTATGTTGATCGATTTCTTTAAACCAGTTTACAATCCATAAACCAGATGGTTTCAAAAATAAACCCTCTGGTCTGATTCTTTTGTGGATTCCTCTTTATCAATCAATCAACTTAATATTATATTGTATTAAATTGTGTTATGTGTTGTTCCCTTGTTTTATCAGAGTAAGTGAGTTTTTAAACTTTGTACAAATGAACTATAATTGAAATAAATTATATTGGAAACATGAGTATATGAATAGTTAGGTTGGTGATTAGCTGTCAATTTTATTTACTTGGTAAGTTTTTATATATGTTTTGTAGATAGTATCTCTGAACGCTTCTTTCAGTGAAAGCTATAATTCATCATAAATAATTAAATTAACTAAGTTAAATGTTCCGTAGCAGTCCTACGGTATAATAATAACACTTTACCTTGCATTAATAATTATATCTAACTGTCATAACTTAAAGCGTCCAAGCTATCAGTGGTTTCAAACCTGTATATATTATATTAATGAAATTTACCTATTTCATTAATAATATGAATTAAAATCGTTAATTTAAGAATATGTAACTAATTTATTTTTATTGCCGAATCAGTTTACTCATTTTAATGTAATAACAGTGACTATCGTTAATGATCGGTGTCTTATTTATTTTATTTTAAAGAATACAAAAATGAACATCAGTGTGGCTCCGCCAAGTTAAGCAGAACTTGTCGTCGGGGTCCAATAATTACATAAACAATTTTCCTTTTTTCCTAAAGTATAGTTAAGTTTAGTGGTGATTTGGGGCAGGCACCTAAATACTAAACATTGTAAGGTAATTACTACATAGTTTAAATAATTAATTTTTCCAGCTAATTTTAAATTATATATTTAAAATAATTTAGTGTTTTTGTTCACTGAGTTTCTGAGGCAACTCATGAACAGATTTCAACGAACCTTTTTTTGAATTGAAGGTAATTTTCTGTAGCATGGAATGTCGAAACCATATTTTAAAACTTAAACTCTCAGTTTTTAACAGTATTAATTTTAACATTTAAAAAGTCCACCAGACGTCAGAATCATTTTAACACATTTTTAAAAATACACATTTCATAAGTGAAACAGCTGTTTCTTTAAATATTTGAAACATAAATGATAAATTCAAATTCCAAGACATTTAGAGTAACTCTGACTGTCTGATATTTATGTTGGTTGTTGATGTCAAGGGAGTTTTAAACACCTGATTATTTGAACACTTACAAATAATTAATTATTATACTTTATTTGTTTAGTTTATTCTGCTGACGTCATAAGAGTTTATAAATCAGGTGTTTTTAAGCATTCAATTTAAATTAGTAGGAACAGTAATAAATATTATTGACTAAAGATGTTTAGTTTGTTAGGTTGATAAAATCAGAAGAGTATTTATTGTAATTTATTTTATATTATATTTAATTTGTTTTCTTATTTTTACATTGTCATCAAACGTACTGATAAGTAATAGTGACGGAAACTGTTTATTTAAAACTGTCTTATTGCCTATACAACACGCAAAAGACATGTTGAACTTAGATGCAAAGCTGTTAATTACAGATCGTAAAATTGGGAATTCCTTAAGGATTTTATAATAGGAGATGAGAACTATCGTAAATCAGTTACGTCCGAAGAAGAATATATTGATTTGCTATCAAGAAACAATGAATACGCTGGATATAATGAACTTATTTCTTTGAGTAACCTTTTTGTAGACTATACATTCATAGTCCATAATATATGGCAGAAAATAACCTTCTGGACTTTGGTCGCAGGTCCATAATTAGCAACCTGCGTTTTACAGGAAACTTAGATGGAGGACACTGTGATGTTTTGTCTTTTGATTCTAATATTAATAAATGTTCCTCAATAACGAAAAGAAAATCGGTTCCCAATAAAAATACAAATTACCTGTAAAAAAAATAGACAAAGTAATGTACATTGAATCACAAGAAAGTGCCATTTCAAACCACGACTAAGAAGTAGCTTATTTTAACACTGGGGATATGTGTAATAAATGGTAACATTGCTCTGCAGTTTATTTTGATTGTGAAAAAATACGAGTGAGAAGTTTATTTTATGTTGTAGTAATGACAAAAGGAATTATCTGAAACACACATAACTCCTGAAATTGAGAAAATGTATGTTGGCATGGATGAAATAGCAAAAAACTTTATGAACAATATTAGTTAGTATAATAATTTCAATTTGTCTCGTTTGGTGCCAATATTGCATTACCACTTAGCCATGGTCCGTATTGTTTTAAAATTTTACGAAATGTTCATAATTTGATTTCACCACTATAAGCAAACAATAAAAACAACCGTTCATATGGACAGCTGTACATTTTAAATTTTGAGGAGGCTAATCAAATAAGGTTGGCACATAATTCTAATTATAATTTAAGAGAAGGTGTACTTAAATTAATATCAGACTAGTGGCTTGTAGGGGCAAAAACCACTAAATAAATAAAATAAAAATGTTGCTGTTAAATATTTAATACATAATATTTAATTATTAATAGTTTTATGTAAAACTCATCATCATATATATATTCTTACAGTCTTATAGATTAATCAGGCATTATTGATGTATCAAAACTTCTCTAAACAGTATATTTTATGTGTAAGAATTGTCTGTTTCGTTGTTTTGGTCATCTGTATTTTCAATAAACAATTCCAATTCGTCTGGGGATTTTATTCTACTAAATGCAAAATAAAGTTGCCATGTGTAAACACTGGTTTGTTCAGTAAATCAGTTTCTTAACGGTTTGGCCTTATGGCTTGTTTATACAGTATAAATATTAACAGCTGGAATATTTAATTTGTCTTATTGACAGCTGGACTCAATAAATCAAAACATAAGTTAGAAACCCTCATCACATAAGATTAACATGGGAACTTTGAAGGCCAATGGGGTGGAGACCTAAAGGCGAATTGCAAAACTTTAATTTTTCCCACCATCTACAATATCAGAACTTTAAAATGAGCCATTTTCGAAGGCCGTAGGTGGAGTGTAGTGCCTTGAATTTTGACGCAACCGATTCGCCTTACGAAATTAAATATATAGATATTGAATGTAATCCTTACAAAAAATTTATTAAACAATGCACCAAAATATTGAAGAAGAAAACTACAAGCTTTAAAAGAAAATTGTCCTTACGGTGAAATGGTTATGAAATTTTACCATGAACCTCACCTGGACCAACTCCATGTCAGAGGTTACTACTGTGTATCAAACTGTTGATGGAGCCTCCCCCCCCACGCCCTCTAATCGAAGTATAACAGTGTATCCTAAGGAGGCCTTCAAAAAAATTGATTTTGACAGTATGCACTATGACTCATGTGCTATATTTAATTTGGCCCTGTAGAGAAAGTGGATGGCATATTTCTTTGCCAACTTAAGGATGTAGTACAACTAAGATTCATGACTCAGGGACAGACCTTAGACCGTATAGGATTGTACCTACCAGAACCTGTTTTTAGCCACAGACAGCTTTATGTTGCACTACCCAGAGCACGCTCATTTAAAGTTATTGTTAAAATATTTTATTTATTTCCCAAACACATTTCCCACAATTCGTTACGGGAGTACAAATAGTAAATATAAATGCTTTAGTGAGACAATCCTTTAAAAGAGATATTAGAAAAATATGCACTAGTTCATTAATTTCATATAACATAAAAATAAAAAACGTTTAACAAACAACAATAAACAGGGCCGCCCAGAGACTTTTGGTGGCCCCGGGGCAAAGTTTACCATGTGGCCCCTTGAAGTGAAGGCACTTCAAAATAAATTTAATTACTCTGATTGTCAAATATACTATAATTGATATTTTACTTTTAGCACATTCTACGATATTCTTACCATCTCTTTCGTTAGATTACTATTGTAATTAAGATTCTTGTTCATGGACGGTTTCTCAGGGCTAGCTGCAAAGCTCCGGTAAGTTTTTCTCTAATTGTCATATACTTTTTAAACATTTCCTTAAGTATTACCGCTACAATAACATCAATCACTTATAACAAAACTGCTATTCTTTAATATTAAATAAATAATAACAAACCAAGCAATGCCACAGTCAGTTGCATAGTTGAGCGCAGCAGCTCTTCGATTGCCAGATGAGGAGCCATCCTCGCCAATGATATTAGCTGTGGGTGAGGGAGGGAGAGGCCAATAAATTTGTATAGGCCACTAAGTGACTTTTCGACCTTTTTAAAATGACAGATTTAAAATGTTTTTACTGTAATTTTGTTTGCTTATTTAATTGTGTTGTTATTAGGCTTCCACTTTTTTTATTACTATTTATTAATTTGCATACTTTAGGCCGCAGGTTACTGATCACTCGTTTTCACATTATGTGGATCTATTATTTTGCTACGATGAGTCAAGGGATTTTCGAAACACTAAATCAAGATTATTTATCTACATAAACAGAATTTGTGAAAAAAAATATAAAATAAGGATAAAAGCTTAATCAACAAACCACTACAAATACAAATCAATTCGCAATTGCTGTATTATCTTAAGTTTATATGGTTTTGTAAGGATAATAACGTGACCAAGAGATTGATTTTCCTACCACTAAAAGCCAAGAGTTGAATTTAGGACAGTTATAACAATTTTGTTTGAAGTAGTATATACTTTTAAAATTAGAGTTAAAATAAAACATACAGAAACGTTCTTGTCCACCTTGTATTAAACACGTCCAAAAACGGAGTTTTGAGTAATACAAATGTAAAGTTATAAATAGTGTACGAAAACATGACATCTCATAGCCCACTGTCCACACCACTCAAGTATATTTATATGTTCGCAAACTGGAATTTATATTTTGGTGTGTTCACAAGCTGCATGCCTTTACACTTGTTCGCAAACAAGACAACTTGCGAGGGGTACAGTTGCAGTCACACACCAACCAGAGCGTATGCTGTCACACCACTATCGACCGCTGACAAACTTCAAAGACCAGTGTACATCTTGCTCCAAAAGGCTCCCTGGTTGCTATAAAACCAATGGTTTAGTTTAAACGTTTTAAAACTAAAACTGGAAGACTTATCTGGCCTAATATCACTTTTGATATTTTGATACAGGCCTGAATAGTTTCTTATCTAGCAGATTATTAAGTCTTTTCTTTTTTGTTGCATGAAATGTGCCCCCCCCCTGTGAACTAAGTCTGTGTGGCCCCAGGGCAATTTGCCCTCCCCCCTCTGGGCGGCCCTGACAATAAATACTAATAATAAACAAAAATAGCAGCAACAAAAAAGCTAACAACAATTAATACACTACTGCATCATTTTCAAGTCCAGTTGTCCATATGATACTCTATGTTCATCCCTCTTACATTCTAAATGGAAGGTGGACTATAGGTAATAATAAATAAATAAATCGATCTTTGTGCACTTTAAAGTTATCGCAGACCATTTAGCATCAGCCCATTTTCATGCAATAATGCCAATGTAAGTGGTTTTTTACCACTATTATTTACAATAGTGCACTGTCTAGTACACTGGTCTTGCCATTGGAAATGGAAAAAACGGTAACATCCCTTCCATTTAATGGAATCAGCTTAAAATCGAAGGATACTTCTATTTATCAGTACATTCATGACATTTACCGCTCATTTCAACAGAACATTCTACATCTAAAAATAAAGAAAATTTGTTATATAAACATAGGTCCGAAAATGCTTCTTTAGCGAATTACAGCCAGTGAAAAATTTCAGTAAGGTTCATCGATAAGGAATAAAATAACATTACACAAATTATGGAACCATAAATAAAGGCGGAAATGTTATGATTTCTTATGTACAGTAGTTTTATAAGAGAAAGCTAAAAATTAGATTTAAGTTATTTATATTAAAGTTTTTTTTTGGGTTAAATGCACAAAATTGGGCATGAAACTCGGGTTTTCTACATTTATTAATTGTACAGTAACTTTGTTAAATGGGTAATGGTCATAAAACTATCATACATAATTTGTATGATTATTTTTAGTAGTAAGTAGTAACAATAACTATACTTATTCATCCCCCATATATCTACCATCAGCGTCTTACTGATGAATTATGACTAATAGCCCCGTGTCCACATTGTCTATATCTTCAAATTTCATCACATTTAATAAAAATAAAACATAACAATCAATATAATTTCAACCACTGGATATGATACATTCTTAGTAGCTGATAACTACAATCTCAATAATGCAACCAACAGGTTGAGTTTGAGAAAAATCAAGTATTTTTCAGCAAATGGGTTAATCAACATTGTCATAATTAAGTCTTATTCTTTGGCATAAAGGGCAAAATCCTTGTTAAAAGAGGGTAAATCACATGACTAAAAAAAAATTAAAATGTTAATCGCTTACAATGTTTTTGAAATGTTAATAATATATACTATATTGTTTTGCAACAGTATATAAATACTACTGAAATTCATTTATGAAACTTTCACAACCCCAAAATAATATGAACCGAATTGTGTTTGGGTTTGTGATAAGTTCAGGTTATCAGGAAAGAGGTAAAACATATGAAATTTTTGGCATTCTAAACTTTAATCCAAATACTGAACAAAAAACTACTTCACACATTCAGTGCACTGTGTGTGTGCCTCAGTTAATGGTGTGACATGAAGGTTGCCAGGTTGTCGGCTGTAACAGATTCTGATCCTTTACGTGGAACTAAACAGATGAAGAAGTTTATTATTACTAATAACTAAAGTTTCCAGGATACCACTGAGGATGCCACATCACAACATGGAGCAAACTTTGGTGATGTAAATATTGTAGATAACACCTTGACACGGTTGTTACAGTAAGCTTTAATTATTAGTAATGACACCAGCCGCTCATGCCTTCTATTATTAATTAAACATAAAAGAAAGATTTCCTATTCAAATTGTACAGTACTAGCTATTTACCTGTGCTTTGTTACGGGATTAATACATTCCACTTGAGTTGGAAGTGAAAACCATGCCAGAAACCTTCCTAGGAGTGAACTCTACAACTTTCCAGGATGTCATGGCGATTAGTGGTTTATTGCATAAAGGACAAACACACAACTTTCGTTAAATTGAGGCATTTATACTTAGAGAAGAGGCCTTCTTATTGATTAGTGCCACATCAGCTGATACTCTGCTTGGGTGAACAGAAGTTTGCAAACAAAATGTGTACTACTTGCATAAGTTTGCAAACAAAATGTGTACTACTTGCATAAGTTTGCAAACAAAATGTGTACTACTTGCATAAGTAAGGTTGTTACATTTAAATTAATTAATTCCAATAATCATAAGTTTATATGAGATCTATTGTTTTTACTTTTAGGACTAATCTCACAATAAGGCAGTTGTTTGGCACAGGAAAAGCAGGCTTACCTTTTCAAAAATTCCCATGTAAGGGGCCATCCCTAAATTACATAACGCTAAAATTGGTCGTTTCAGTCCCCCTCCTCCCCCGTGTAAGACTTGTAACCGTAATAGTAAACCCCGTCAAAAATTATGTAACGCTGTCACCAACCCCCCTCTAATTTTTGTAATCCACTTTCATGCATATTTTTATCTATATATATAAAGTTATTAACCACTCTTAACTATTTCTCTAAAACTAAATCCAATTGACTTGAAATTTTGTACATAGGTTTATCTTGATCTCTAGAGGTTCAGCACGAGAGGATTTTCCTCTCCGACCTCAGGACTTTGTCCAACTGGCCTCCAAAATTCCCATGGTATTCTTATGGAGCTATATTAATTGATTGACAAATTGTATAAATGAGGGAGACAAAGGTAGTTGGAAATTTTCCATCATTACGTGAAAATTACCAATCACGACATTTCGATTTGGTAAAACCCAAACCTTTTTCAAGTGCTAAAAACTAAATTACATCTACACAAACATGCTATAAAACTATGTTCTTAAACTAATCTACTTTAATAATTATCTACATTTTAACCTAGATCATAGAATGGGGTCCAACAAAATGAACTTATACTAAATATAAAAATGTTAACAGGGTTAAATTAATATGACCAATTAGACGCTGCCCAGATCCCGATATCAAGAAAAAAATGTTAAAACACAATTAAATTAATATTCAAATCAGACTGAAATAAGATTACATTAACTAATCATACATAAAATAAATATATGGTACCTGAAAAACAATATTAATTCAAAATAACATTAAAAATGCATACAAAATGATATATGTGACTCGGAAGGACTGAAACTACTATCCAATCTAATTAACTATTACAATTACATTTTAACCTGAAAAGACAAAAATTATTAGGAATAAAACAATACAATAAACAAATATTACAAAAATGATGAAGTCTTACGACCCGCAGTGACGATGGCATCTAGACGTCCCAGGCACGAAGTGATCATAGAATGGGATTGTACCCCATTCTATGATCTAGGTTAAAATGTAGATAATTGTTAAAGTAGATTAGTTTAAGAACATAGTTTTATAACATGTTTGTGTAGATGTAATTTAGTTTTTAGCACTTGAAAAAGGTTAGGGTTTTACCAAATCGAAATGTCGTGATTGGTAATTTTCATGTAATGATGGCAAATGTCCAACTACCTTTGTCTCCCTCATCTGATGGTCCATCATTAACAAATATCAAAAACAAAATTTAATAAAACTGGAACCCCCTAACCTCCCCTGTAACGGTGCATAACGCCATTGATTACATGTCGTATTTCATCAATCATAACGCTGCCAAAAAGGGACTCACACAAAGGGAAATGAACAAAAAATTTAAACTTTTATTTAGTAGTTTGCCACAGCTATCTCTTAATATTTTATAGGTCCTAAAATATTAAGTCACCCCCCTTACTACTTATGTTACTTGATATTTATGAATTCAAGCATAGACAATATAACTAGTTGAACTTAAATCATTTTTGTTGGATAAAAAAATTGTTTATTTTTAACAGTGGCAGTACTGAAATGCGTTAAATTATTGATGACCACTTCGTACCTGATTTATAATGTTCTTATTTATTGTTATGTTACTGTTTTATTATTGTTTATTTATTTATTTTAAATTAGTGTTGTATCAATGTGTTTATTTATTCAGTAACTCATTTATTACACTGTATAGTTTTTGCATTTAAGTTCATTTTAAAATTTTAAGTACAATAACCATATGTGTTTAATGATTATCAGTTATGTGTCTGAATTTTAAGCAGGGCCGCCCAGAGGGGAGAGGCAGATTGCCCCGGGGCCACACAGACTTAGTTCAGAGGGGGGCCACATGTCATGCAACAAAAAATAAAATACTTATTAATCTAATAGATAAGAAATGATTCAGGCCTGTATCAAAATATCAAGTGATATTAGGCCAGATAAGTCTTCCAGTTTTAGTTTTAAAACGTTTAAACTAAACCATTGGTTTTATAACAACCCGGGCACCTTTTGGAGCAAGTTGAACACTGGTCTTTTTGTAGCAAGTTGAAGTTTGTCAGTGATCGGCATGGTGGCGTGACAGCAACGCTCTGGTTGGTGTGTGACTACAACTGCACTCCTCACCAGTTGTCTTATTTGCGAACAAGTGTAAAGTCATGCAGCTTGTGAACACACAAAAATATCTTTCCAGTTTGTGAACATATAAATATACTTGAGTGGTGTATGTTTGACAATCAGAGTAATGAAATTTATCTGAAGTGAAGGCAGGGGCCACATGGTAAACTTTGCCCCGGGCCACAAAAAGTCTCTGGGTGGCCCTGATTTTAAGTAGCTTGTAGCAAAGATATAGAACTATACAGCTAGACCACCTAATGCTATTCTGAGTGGAGTTCTATTACATTGGCTTTCAGTTATTTTTACTTTATCAAATGCATGCAATTGATTATAAACAGCATATACATATTTTGATTAGATTGTGTCACTTTCAAAAGAGTTAACAAAGGGATTTTGATCAAGGTAAGTCTGCTTTCATGATCTAAATAAATTGTAAGAAAAATAATTTGGTTTAGAATATCATAGTCATTTATTCAGTCAAGACATTACGATGCATAGACAAAGTCAACAAATCAATTGGAACAATTGAAATTATTACTTAAATAGATTGATCTTTATCTTAAAAAACCAACAATCAATCTAACGTAGATTAATGAATTACATCATATCCATGGCATTATTATCCAAATATTCATTAACACGTTCCCTGCAGATGACGCCGAGTGGCGTCATAGCAGATGTTCGAGGAATGCGGGTGACTCCTAGTGGCGTCATTCGCACGCATTTATTCCCCCTCCATTTTTGCAAGTAAAAGATTGTCGAAACCCGTTTTGACTGATTGTATCTTGTGTGTCATAAGTTTAGTTGTACGTAAGTGATAATCGTTATACATTTTAGAGTTTTAAGTTATTTTAAAATGAGTGATAAAAATCCTAGTTGTTTACGTGAGTTTGAATCACTTACTGTAAGTGAAATAGATCGTCTTCATGATTGTGATTCCGATATTGAGGACTATAGCAGTGGTGTAAGTTATAGTTTGAGTCAAGTTAGTGATAGCGATAGTGACTTAGGAGATATTACTGTATCAGCAAATATTTCTCGTACACATCTCACGTCTCGTACACGTGTACATATTAGAAAAACATCTATTTTTTTGTAAATATTATATTGAACTTTTTGCAAAACATACAACAACATTGGAAAATGAGAGGAACAGCTATTGGTAAGTACGCACTTCCATTTCATAGTTATAAATAGTATAATAATAGCTCTATTGTACAAAATACCACTTGACGCCACTCGGCGTCATCCGCACACAACATCGATAATTGATGCTGAGTGCGGATGACGCCGACTGGCGTAGATAAGTTTTTTTTTACAAAACCAATAAAAGTAGTGTTACTATATAGTAAACTATCATTTTATGACTTTATATGGATATATGATAACATTTTGTGTGTCAGCACTGGCCTATCCTAGCTGTTTGCCATTCGCAGTGAACGTGTTAACTCTATAATACGCTCCGTCGAAGAGATGCTCTGAGTAGTGTTTTTATTTAATATGGTCAGACTCTCTCTCTCTTCAATGATATAAGAAGATGATTGAAAAACTTTATCCCAGAGTAAGAAAAGTGGTTTTTAAAGAAATATGTGTTATGTTTTGGAATACGAATATTATGGTATTACCGCAGATTAGTAGAAGAGGAGCTAGTGTTGATATGGGTTTCAAAGAGATGAATAAATAATTAATTCACTTTGTAAAAATAAAACATTTTAGTATGTATGATAAAGATAGAAAAGTTAAAATTTCATTGTAACGAAAGACAGTACAGCAATAATCAGTGGGTTTCATTTAAAAAATTATGCGGATTGCTTTTTTCTAAATATTACAGTAGTTCTAGTGGTTTCATTGTCCCATATCGCAACGAAATAATATAAATGAGGGAAAATGACACCGTAATAAACAGTTAACAAAACTTCAATTAAATTAAAAGAAGTCAATAGCCTTAACATAAATATACCAGAGCTTAATTTTCTGCATATGAAGTCTATATGAGATTGGAAATTTAGGTTGGAGTCTTGATGAAAGCCTAGAAATGTAGTGTGGATTCAGAGACTATATCCTCACCAAGAAGTAGGTTAATTCCTATATCATCCTCCACTCTGGGACGCTGAATGGAAAAGTTCAGAATTTTAGTTTTATCAATGTTTACCACCAATTTGTTCTCCCCAAACCACTGAAGGAGACTGTTACCGTCAAGAAAAGCTTGTCTCTCAAGGTCAGCAAAGTTTAAACTAGAGATAGTGATCAAGGTATCGTCGGGAAATAGACACACCCTCGCCCCAGAACCTCCGGACAGTAAATCATTAACGAAGAGTAAAAACAGAGCCAGGCCGAGGATGGATCCCTGAGGACTCCGCTTACTACCATCTTCTTAGCAGATCTGAACTGATGAAAACAGCCTAATCTCTTGACACTAGGAATCTCTATACCTTTCAGGTATGGAGAAAACCATTTCAGAACTAAACCTCTGATTCCAAAATATGATAACTTGGCTAAGAGATGTTCGTGGTCCACTGTGTCAAAGGCGGTCTTCCTTAAATCGAAACACATTCCAGGGTTGGTTTCTTAACATCAAGAGAGTGGACTATATCAGATAATAATCATACAAATTATCAAAAAAAGTACCTGGTAACTAAATAATTAATTGAAAATAAATCTTGTTAACCACTGTAAATGATTGACTAATTGAAAATTACACTATTCCAGGCTAAGCTGATCTTGGCTGGAAAGGCATCTTGTAAGTAACTGCAATATAATAGTAAATAATTTGTGTCAGTTCTTCCTTAGATATTTGTTTGTTTAGACATCCTAGTCACAGATAACAACAATCACAGATAGACTTTAAATATGAAAAATAACATCTAAACACCATACAATAATGCATTTTTAACATGAACTAGAACTAGAATGGTAGGAGTAAGTGTTTTACTCTTGTACTCAATCTTAAGTGTTTTCTAGTGCTGCATTCCTCTATTAGTGAAAGGACATTGTTTTACATTCTGCCACAGATAAAATTTAATTTGGATAGGCCGGATCTAACCAATTCAAAAACCACGACAGATTAGCTAACACACATTTAACCTGTTGAGGAGTGCGGACGTCTTAAGACGTCCATATTTCCATACTGTTAGTGAGTGCAGCATTTACCATTAGAGTGACCCCAGGGAGTACGAAAAAAAAATTCTAAAATTATTAATAAACTGTTATACTTTATTAAAAATAGTAATTTAAGATACAATATGGTAATATTTACAAATCAAAATGGTGGAAACTGTGATTATAATTAGCAAAATTAAAATTTTTCCATTGTGTGAAATTGTTCGAAACATGGGTAAATGCAAAGTGCAACTTCACATTTGGAGCACTCATAGGCCGTGTCTGCGCTGTGAAGCCCTCCGTGTAGTATGAGTGCATACAAAACACTTCCGTTGTTTTCTTTTGGCTCCACCCTCTCTCATTGGGAGTGGTCACATGAAATGGCGGCCAGACAGACGGAGCGGCCTGTTTGTCACCACTCACCGGGCGTGCAACATCATCACTTCGATCTAAATATCGCTTGTTAGAGTCCATTGTAATAAATAAGTCACTGATGAATAAAAATTAACTAATTACTGTACAACACTGACAAACTTTTTAACATATTTACAATACAACACGGAAAGAAAATATACAGGCCTATTTTACTGTACAACGCTGAAAATAACTAAATACAACTACTTTGTAACAAAATACAATAAACAAAATATCACACTGGCAAAATACCAAATGTAATTAAGCCTACTATAGATGAACGAAACGTAAATATAGCAGAACGCAATAAGGTTAGACACGAGGAGAAACAGATTTGGCGTGCAACGAAAATGCGAGGGAAACACTACAGCTGGCATTGAAGCGTCATCTATCAGCTGACTAAAGTACAGCTGTAGTCCCATTGGTGGCCAATAGGATGCGGGTATCATATGGAAGCTCATACACTTACATTGACATTTAATTATAGCTGAAATTTAAAATAAATATTAGGACGTCTAAGACGACCATACTCTTTGGGCCAATTCAAAAACCACGACAGAGATTAGCTAACACATTTAACAACGTAAATAAATAAATATTATTGTTTATATGTTCAAAATCATTTTTATACTATTTCTCCAAAGATTGCTTTCAAATATAGCCATGACGGTCCATTTAAATACAAAACACAAGCTTTTATAAATATTGTATAGATGTAACAGGCAAATCACCCAAGACATGAAAATCATGCTTTATGAAAAAGAAGAACACCATCTGTTGGACTTAAAAGCGCCAAGACATTACATTTCATCACACTGTCTTAATAGGTAGGGGTCTTATATTTGTAGGGGTTGGAATTTGACAGATTATTTATTTCATGGACAATCATATACAGTTTGAAAACTGAATAGTTGGCGGGCAAATCCCAACTAGTTAAAAAATGTATCAAGGAAAATTACAAAAACAATCAAAGCACTGACAATTTTATTTTGTATGAAAACGTTAAAAGTAGTCTTTTAAATTTATATACAAATGTTCAATAAGGTAATTTTAGTACAGAATAAACAAGGTTTGATAGTAAAACAATAATAAGAACTATTGTTACATTAACTATCAACAAAATTGCAATATCCTAACTAATATTATACATTAAATAAATATATGAAAGTAATTACAAAATATACAAAATGTTGTTAACAATTTTAACAACTACGTTTCTTCACTTGCTTCTTCTCTTCTCACATCCTGTTGGACCTGCTGCCATTTGGCTACAAGTGATGGCACACCTCTCTTCTTCAAGGACAACCCAGGTGTTAATTTTGTCTGAAATATAAAACAATATTAGCTATTAATACTATACAAATAACATTCTCATAGTGGTAACTCGGAACTTCTATGTTTAAAATTCATTGTTAACTCGAAGTTTCAATAAGTAGTAATGAAGTAAATAAAAGTGTTATTTAATTTCTTAACAATACTCTTGGGCCTATATTGCCAAATACAAGCATAGGCCTACAACACAATTCAATGTGGCTTAAATTTAATGATCTGAGTTTTTAGCCCTATCAATAGCACCGTACGTCTATGAATGAGTGGGTTCGTTGCTCCTGTAAATAGATCAAGGTGTCTAACTCCGGAAAGCCAAGTATCGTTAGAACGAAGATGAGTCCATGGTGAGTCACATTGTGCTTTATGCCAGTTTACGGCTATGCAAGTTGTTAGCCTCAGTGACAGCCCCTTTCCTGTAATTTTTTTTGTTTTTAAATTTAAATTTTTAACTCTGAAAACAACTAAAGACTATGACATACACAGAGTTTTGAATTGAAAAATTTATGACTATTAATGGACTAATTAACAAGAACAAACATTTTCTTGTTATTTGCAAGCCTACTTCAATACGTAAAAGTTGTTAAATTATTTTAGCCTTTATTGTTTTATTATTTAGTATTTTCATTTCTTATTTTTATTTTTTCATTTTTTTTTAGTTTTATATGGTCCCTTGAGCTTACAGTTATACAAGTTTCATTGTATGACTTTAATAAGATAATGAAAGAAAATAAGAGAATTAAATGGAGTAGGTTTGGGTAGTTCATTTGAATATAAAAAAATGTGAAATGCATAAGACTCACTAAACTTCTATGTGGAATTGATTTGAGACATTTTTTTGTCAACATCAATGTAATCTTACTGTACTGTTTAACACTTAGTTCATTGTCTTGGCGGTGATTTTATAGTTTGTACATAGAATGATAGACTATTGTTGCAAGCAGCTCCAAGATAAGTAAATCAATGAACAATGACTGACTGATGGTCTGCAATATAATTTATATTTTACGTTGCTATGATGACAGATATTGTTAATCAAAATTTAAATGTTAAATGTTTAAACCAGTATTACCATCGTGAAAATGCTGAGTAGTCCATAAAATAACTAAAGATTTATTTGAAAACTGATTGTGCTGCAATCTAATGATTGAACAAAGTCGGTAATGCAGTGAGAGAGTCAGGTCAGAGCGTGATAGAGATATTGTCACACTCTCGTAATCGAACAGTAATGGATTAACTACAAAGCAAAATCTTAAAGTAACAAAAGCTGTAAAAAACCATGTACTACCTTCTTTTTCTTTTTAAGAGGTTCTGTGGGTTGACCTGGTGGTGGGGAGGATGCGGGAGGGGGAGGAGAGGGAATGCTTGGGGCTGGAGGGGGAGCAGGCTCTAACGCGGCCACTTCATTGTAGAAGGAGTCCAACTCTGAGGCCAGACAGGGAGAGGAGGAGGGAGGAGGTACAGGGACTGAGGCCGGTGGCCGAGCTATTACATATGCCTCTCCTCCACCGGTGTTGAACATCGCCCCTGGGTGGTACACACCACCGTTGTAATCAGCTATCTGCAAGAGAAAAAAAACATCAAAAGCTTGAATCATTTATCTTATTACTAACAACTTTAAAAAAACAGTTAAATTCCAGTTATATGAAATGAAAATTAAAGTCCACAAAACTGTGCTTAAAAATAGCAAGTAGATTAAAAATATATGAAGAATAGTGAGACAATTTATTTAGAAGCCGTTTGTCTGTATCCCATCCATTAACTTATTAGTTTAGAATCCCAACCTAGCTGTCTGATACAGGTAACGTTTCTTATTATTTATTTAGAAGCCGTTTGTCTGTATCCCATCCATTAACTTATTAGTTTAGAATCCCAACCTAGCTGTCTGATACAGCTAACGTTTCATATTATTTATTTAGAAGCTGTTTGTCTGTATCCCATCCATTAACTTATTAGTTTAGAATCCCAACCTAGCTGTCTGATACAGGTAACGTTTCTTATTATTTATTTAGAAGCCGTTTGTCTGTATCCCATCCATTAACTTATTAGTTTAGAATCCCAACCTAGCTGTCTGATACAGCTAACGTTTCATATTATTTATTTAGAAGCCGTTTGTCTGTATCCCATCCATTAACTTATTAGTTTAGAATCACAACCTAGCTGTCTGATACAGGTAACGTTTCTTATTATTTATTTAGAAGCCGTTTGTCTGTATCCCATCCATTAACTTATTAGTTTAGAATCCCAACCTAGCTGTCTGATACAGCTAACGTTTCATATTATTTATTTAGAAGCCGTTTGTCTGTATCCCATCCATTAACTTATTAGTTTAGAATCCCAACCTAGCTGTCTGATACAGCTAACGTTTCTTATTATTTATTTAGAAGCCGTATGTCTCTATCCCATCCATTAACTTATTAGTTTAGAATCCCAACCTAGCTGTCTGATACAGCTAACGTTTCTTATTATTTATTTAGAAGCCGTTTGTCTGTATCCCATCCATTAACTTATTAGTTTATAATCACAACCTAGCTGTCTGATACAGCTAACGTTTCTTATTATTTATTTAGAAGCCGTTTGTCTGTATCCCATCCATTAACTTATTAGTTTAGAATCCCAACCTAGCTGTCTGATACAACTAACGTTTCTTATTATTTATTTAGAAGCCGTTTGTCTGTATCCCATCCATTAACTTATTAGTTTAAAATCCCAACCTAGCTGTCTGATACAGCTAACGTTTCTTGTTATTTAGTTAGAAGCCGTTTGTCTGTATCCCATCCATTAACTTATTAGTTTAGAATCCCAACCTAGCTGTCTGATACAGCTAATGTTTCTTATTATTTATTTAGAAGCCGTTTGTCTGTATCCCATCCATTAACTTATTAGTTTAGAATCACAACCTAGCTGTCTGATACAGCTAACGTTTCTTATTATTTATTTAGAAGCCGTTTGTCTGTATCCCATCCATTAACTTATTAGTTTAGAATCCCAACCTAGCTGTCTGATACAGCTAACGTTTCTTATTATTTATTTAGAAGCCGTTTGTCTGTATCCCATCCATTAACTTATTAGTTTAGAATCACAACCTAGCTGTCTGATACAGCTAACGTTTCTTATTATTTATTTAGAAGCCGTTTGTCTGTATCCCATCCATTAACTTATTAGTTTAGAATCCCAACCTAGCTGTCTGGTACAGCTAACGTTTCTTATTATTTTTGAAACAACAAAATCACATTAAAGTTTACTCACGTTACTTTAAATTTTGTGAATAAGTGTTCTTACGAAACATATTATAGCAAGTGATGAAGAAGAGACAGAGATGAAGAGAGGTGAACGCTGGCACTACCTGTGAAAAGAAATCCGGCTTTACAGGACCCAAATGAGCAGACAGTCAACTTGTTTCTTCAGTTAATACTTATAACTTTATATGTACTTTCATAATCTTACAATATATATATGTGCAACAACTTCACATTAGATGAAACAAACAGGGACCCTGGATATCCCCCTCTTTTCTTCAAATTTCATTATACTTTCTTCATCACTAGTTTATTTGAATTTTGAACAAATAATAAATTACTTTGCTATCAGTTACCTCAAAGCTATAAAAAAATGGAGTTCTTGAATCCCACTCTATGAAAACAAGTAAAGGCCAATGTTTAAAAAAAAGACAATATGGCCGGTTATGTAATCTACTGTCTAGGAAGATTAAAATGCCTAATTCAAGTAAATTTCTTCATCCATATATTTTTAAAAGTAAAAACCTTCACTCCTCACCAACTAAAAAGGACTACAAGCATGCGAATGAGTGACTTTCAGCTCAGTTTGGCAGTGGGGGTTATGAACAATGTTTAAATTGGGTTGGCTTATTTTTGTGTTTGAGACAGTTTTTATAAGTGTTTAATCTTTTTCAAAGTGGTTATAATGGTTGAAGATAAGTACAATTTAACTGAATAAATGACACTTTAATTTTCTTTGTAGATTAAAAATCAAAAGATTAAATTTTAACACTACTTACTTTCTTTTATGCTATCCCACATGGTGTATTGTGACAAAACATTTGATCAATAATTGTGGACCTTGCTATTCAGAACACTTAAACCGAAAATTGTTTGGACATTGCAATATTTTTTTGCATAGGAGTATTAGTTTATTTGGAAAAATGATGGTAAAACTACATTAACAACTTTATATAGAGGAACTCCTCTAACTGATCACTGTGGTTATTCAATCAACAGGATACTGCAGATTTTTCAGGTTTTTGCACAGCATATTTTCTACAACCAATATTACAAACAATATTGGTTCAAACCAACTGGCCAAACAACTGAATTGCAGTCTACTGCTACTGTCAGACACTTATAGCACTGGTTTACCATCATTTCAGTCCGTCTGTCTGGACTAAAAATTTATTGATTTGCAACAATTATTTTAACTGCTCACTGGTCTAACTGACTGAGTAATAATACTGGCAATAATTAATTATAAATTAATATTTATAATTATAACTGCTCATCTTATAATTAATTTTTATTGTTACAAAACTAATTCTGAATTATTTTGAAATACAACTGTTTTTATGTTATATACAAGTAATGTACCTCATACGTATATAAAATAATAAAAATATGAGCAATGAAAATAAATCCAAATTTAAAATAGGGAGTAAAGTTTTTGCCAAGGTGAAAGGTTACTCTCCCTGGCCTGTCATTGTAAATAGTATTGATACAAAAATTAAGATCACAAAATATAATGTCACCTTTTAAAGCACAGGAGAAACAGCACTAGTAAAAGAAATATATGCGGAATTATTTATTGTAAATAAACATAAATACGAGGTAAAAAAAATGAAAAACAACAAATTTGCCGATGCAGTGAAAGAGCTAGAGAAAAGTTTAAAATCATCACTCTCTAATAGTTCTAATAGCATTTTGTGTAACAGCTATAACGGTAAAAATGTTTGTTCACAAAATGAGGAACCCTCAGCATCCAGTAGTCCTCTTGTTCCCCATAAAGGGGCCATAATGCATACAGATGAGAATCATGCTCGCACTATGGTCAACAAAGAAAATGTAGTTGTTATCCCTGAAGTTAATTATAGCCCTTTAACTGAAGTAAATGGATATGCCTCAGTACAAAGTGTTGAAGATCATTAAACTTTAGTTATAAAAGGAAAGCTAAAAACCTATGAACAAGTTGCACAGCTTTTAAGTAGAGAATGGATATCTGACGATGTTCTTTGGTCTTATTTAGATATTATTAATGACAAACTACTAAAGAAAACCGACTTACTTTGTATTAATCCTACTATATCGCATGCTGTAAACATTCTTCAAGATTTTTATTTTCTGTTCGAGCAAGTAAATATAAAAGATAAAAGTTACTTATTAATTCCAGTAAATAACTGCTCTGAGGAAGAAAATGGGGTGAATAATGAAATTGATAAATCTAAGATGATTATAAATGAAGAAACTAGTGTAAGAAATGAAGGATCCCACTGGAGTCTTCTAGTTTTTGAAAAAGCGAGCCGTTCATTTTTCCATTATGATTCACTAAAGGGCCTCAATAGTCTAGTAGCAAAGCGTATTGCAGGAAAACTTAACACATAACTCAATACAATATCTCAAATGAGGAATTAAGATTTAGTGAGCCTCCTTGTCCTCAACGAAACATGTACAACTGTGGAATATATTTGATTTCTTTCTGTGAAATATTAATAGACTACTTCATAAAATATTGCAACAATAATGAATTGTTATCAAATAAAATAATCTTCACAGATTTAACAAATTTACAAATGATATCCAAGAAATCCCATATATCTTATATACAGATTAATAAGGCTTTAATTCAAGCCAGCACAATTGAAGATTTGATACTGAAATGCAATCCATCACCACTTAGCCTCCCCAAGTATAAAAATACGAACCTAAACACATTCCATGTAGCCTCTTTTAAAAAACATAAACCCAGAGAACTTCATTCATCAAAAGATCAAAACAAACAAAGAGCTCTCCCTCAAAAGAATGAAGTAGGAAATCCAGGTATAACATTAACAAATAGATTTTCATCCTTGAATGAAGTTGGAAAATTAACCTATAAAGCTACGGAGGTGCAAGTACTTCAAAGACAGAATTTCAACAGTAAAGGTCTTAATAAAGTATCTGCCAAAAGCTCTCAATACCATACAAATAAAAATATATGCACCCTACACCAAGCAGTAAAGATCACTCTCTGCTCTGATAGCCAGGGTAGAGACATTCATGAAAAAATTGAAAGACTCAGTGGTGGAATGATCAAAACATTTGGATATGTGAGAGCAAACACATCTCTGATTCAGATTGTGGACTCTGCATTGACAGGTGTAAACCCAGTGGTAATTCTGGGAGGGACAAACAACAGCCTAAATGACAACTTTGAAGAAATCTATAAAAAGTTGGATGACAAATTAGTAAACTTAAGCAAGAGTAACCCCGTCTTCATGACAACTATACCAGAGAGATGTGACATGAATGCTGATGACGTTGTAATTTCAAAAATAAATAAAGTGAATAATTACATCAAAGAACTGATAGCCCGTTTAGACAATGTTGTATTGATAAACCTAGATGGGTTTGAAAGATCTTGCTTTACTGGACATGGTGTACATTTTAATTGTAAAGGCAAAACTAAATTGGCCAGACTGATTATTGATGCAGTTACTATCTACTATCAAAATATTCAAGAAAGGGATAGACCAATAAGGGTGATAAAAGCTAACATGAATAGTGTCATTAATCAGTTTGGCTCTGACAGCTCAGTCGCCTTTTCGCACTGTATCTCAGCTGATCTTAACAACAAAAAACATATGAGTCGAGGAATTGCGGTTGTCTTCAAGGAGAATTTTAAAAGCCCAACAGAGGCTGACTGTACAAGTAAATATTTGGCCTTTCAAAAATCAGCAAATGGTGCTGGGGTATACAGTTTGATTACAAAGCTTAAGTATTACCTCAAACCAGATGAAAAAAGCTACAACCTTGCATTTCATGACTTAACCCTTAAAGCGCTGAATAAAATTTGGCCTAAGTCTCAATAGCGTGCATTTAACTTTATTTTTTTAATTTTATTTTTTTCAAAAGTTTAATTTATTTTCCACTTAATGGACCTTTAAGTAATAAAAAATAGCCATTTCATAAAAATTTATTTAATTTTACATTTTGTAATATGACATAATGATTAAAACAATTTTATGGAATACGCTGCTATATATTCAGTTAGTACAATAACTTTAGTCTAAATTTAAACAATATAAAATAAAATGAAAAACAATCTCATTATATGTTATCAAATAAACTATAATACAGTAATGGAATTAGTTAGTAGTTTTGGACAGTATGATACACTTCAAAACATCCGTCAGGGTGAAGTGTGGGATGTTCCGTGCAGATCTACAACAACGACGTAGAAACAAAAACTCAACAATAAAATGAAACAAACCAACCAAAGAATAACTACAACGATGTAAACAAAAGCTTAGTGATGTCAACTAGACAGACTCTTGGCTGTGACTGGCGACACTGGCACTGGCAGGCGAACTGTCTAGCGAGATCCGGTTATATCCGCATACCGCGCTATGCGTCAGTCGTCACGGCAACGAAAATATCATAACACCTGTTTCTAACTTCCTGTTGTGTGAAATTAAACCAGCTTGCATCCGGTTGGCTATAAATAAGCATTTAAAGGCTTTTGTGCCCATTTCCGGTTATGTAGTGTACTATTAAATAAAAATAACCTAAAAAATACATCAATACGGATATGTCCGTATGCCGCGTTTAGAGCTATTTTCATTGTACTGATATATCCGTATGCCGCGTGATAAGGGTTAATAAAAGATTAAAAAAAAAAAGTATAAACATCTAATATGCTCCCCCATGGGTTGTATTAGAGATAAAATAAAAACTGAACTCTTCATAAATAATCTAGTTAAATTCCACCGAGCTACACAAGCTACCATTTCTATTATTACTAATATTGAAGAAACATCAAGATCTTTCAGTATGAGGAACGGGCCTTCGAAGGATGGATTACACAGTCAACTTAAGCAACTCATTGCTAAAAACACACTGAACAGGGACAAACAAAAGTTACAGGTGGTTGTACCTCAGAGAAATGAAGATGTCAGCTTTTCACTAGAGCCTCAAGAATCTGAGATTATGAAAGAGAATACCATAGTCATTGCACCTGGAGAATACAGTTATGCCATTGCAGTGGTCAAAGTCAAGTGCTGTGAGTGAAGGCCTGTCATTGTGTAGTAGTCTCAGTACAAGTGAAAAAGTGAATAATGCAGATAGAAGAAAGACTGAAGTTAATTTCTCACCTTCCCCTGTACTTAGTAAGAATGTACATGCGAGTTGTAATAATTTTTTAGATTCAATGGTATGCACACCCACCGTCCCCTAAATTCAACAACCTGAACAGGCCAACTCTTTATGCATACAAATATCCAAGGCTTGACGAGTATAAACAAAATTGATAAATTTAACTTATTCCTTTCAACTTTAGAAATAAAACCTGTATTTATTTTTATCAGTGAACACTGGATTAACCAGTTTAATGATTTTCTTTTACACAAAATATTAAACTATAAATTATCCTAAGTCTATATCTATTAAACTATAAATTATCCTCAGTCTATATTAGACAACCACAAAAAAGAGGTGGGGTGTGCATACTTAGCCATGAAAGTACACAAATTCTTGTTAAGAGAGCTCTAGATTTAACCATGTTCTCAGTTGAGTCAATCATTGAGTGCTGTGGCTTACAGATTAAATAAAATGAGTCAATTTTGATTATTTGCATATACAGACCACCCAATAATGATAAAAAGTTTTAAAATTTTTTTTGACAAATTAAATTCTCTATTACAATACATTACAATTTCTTAAACATAAAATAATTATTGCTGATGATTTTAACTGTAATTTTTTGAAGGAGGAACCATATACAATGAGGTTGAAGTCTTACCTTGAATCATATGGATTAAATATTTCTATAAATAAACCAACTAGGATCTCTAGCTCAACAAAAACATGTATTGATAACTTCTTTATAAACTTTGGTTTGGAGGATTGTGATACTGTTGTGATAGATTTTGATCTTTCGGACCACACTTATCAGCTTTTGAACTATAATTTGTTAAATAAAGTAGAACTGGACAATAAAATTAGGAAATAGAGTTTTTAATAATGAAAATGTATACAAATTTATTAGAGTTTTGGAAATTGAAAAATGGGAGTGTTTGTATATCGCAAAAACTACTAACCCAAATGAACTATATCAAATTTTCCTGAACATTTTTCTCAATTCTTTCAATAGTGCATTCCCTTTACTTAAGGAAAAACGAAATCTAAATTGTAATAAAAATAAAGGTTGAGTAACCAAAGGCATTATAATATCAAGTAAAAAAAAGAGAACTCCACAGAATCTCTAAATTTTCAACAGATCAAGAATTTCATTGTTATGTTAAACGTTACAAATTGATTTTTAATAAAGTGGTCTGTAGTGCAACAATGATTTTTCATTCAAGTAAAATAAAATATTCTAAAAACAAGGTAAAAACTGCATAGCAGATAGTAAAATCTGAAACAGGAAAAAATGAAAAATCTGACGAGATAAAGGAAATTCAAACAGCAGATGGAATAACTTCAAACTTGGAATGTATTACTAATGTTTTTAGTGATTATTTTACTAATATAAGTAGTAGACTAAATTTAAATCCTAATGTACAACTTTCAAATAAACTGTTACAGAACAGTAGCTGTCAGAATTATGGAACTGTCTTTGTAAATTTTCAGCTGATACAGCCAAAAGATGTAATTTCTGCTATTAACGGCCTAAAGTCTTCCAAATCTGCAGGCTGGGATGATATTCCTTTATTTATTGTAAAAAAGTGTTCAAAGTTTATTAGCAAACCTCTATCTTTAATTTTTAATCTTTCAATTAAGAAGGGCATTTTTCCAAAGTTATTGAAACACAGTATAATTAGGCCAATTTTGAAAAGCGGGGACCCTTTACTTGTTGAAAATTATCAACCTATATCACTATTGCCTCTTTTTTCAAAAATATTCGAGAGGGTGATTTATGATCAAATGGTGAAATATCTTGATGTTAATAATACATTAAATGATAACCAATTTGGTTTTAGGAAGGGACAAAGTACATCAGAGGCAGTCTATAAACTGGTTACTGAAATTGTTGATGCAATTGATGGGTCTCAGTATACCCAATTGTTGGAGCCTTCTGTGACCTCTCAAAAGCTTTTGATTGTGTAAATTTTGACATTATGCTTCAAAGCTCGATTTCTACGGTTTTTTGGGCACTAGTCTTAAATTTCTAAGTTCCTACCTTTCAGATAGAGAACAAAAAGTAATACTCCCCAATAAAAATATCAAATCAAATTTTAAAGTGGTCACGAAGGGAGTGCCTCAAGGATCCATTCTTGGTCCCCTTCTTTTTATTATATATGTTAATGATATTTTAAATCAAAGATTAAACTCTAAACTTCTTATGTACGCTGACGATACAACAGCTATTATAAAAAATTATAATCCTAGTTACTTAGACCACAATTTAAAACAGGATATCGAAGATCTAAAAGAATGTTTTACAGCAAATAATTTATTACTAAATGAAAGTAAAGCAACGTATGTTAATTTCCATAACAATTACAAAAAAAAGTGCTAAATCAAAATTCAGATTGTTGGATGGTTCAATTGCCACTTCTTTATATTCCAAGTTCTTAGTTGTAAACATCGATTGTTCAGTCTCTTGGAAAAGTCACATTTCGCAAATAGAAACAAAGCTTAATAGATCGCTTTATGTAATTCTTACTCTCTCTAATATGGTAAATGAAATGAAATGGTATTCTTAAGATGGTGTACTATGCCTACTCTTATTCTAATTTGATCTACTGTATTGAATTTTGGAGTAATTCCACAGAAATCAACAAAATCTTTTGAATTCAAAAAAGAATAATAAGAATTATTGCTGAAGTCCCTTCCAATACATCATGTAAACAAATCTTTAAAAAGCATAATATTTTAACTGTTCCGTGTGTTTACATATTTCGACTCCTTTTATTTGTAAATAAACATATTACATTTTTCTCTGGACAGCCTAATAGTAATTATATATTAAAAAATGAACACTTAAAATTATCCCACTCATAAAACTAGCCTTTTTGCTAACAATGTTTACTACATGGGAATAAAAGTATACAATAAGTTACCACTGGAAATAAAACTAGCAAAAACCAAAAATATTTTTAGAAATGAGTTGCTGACCTTTTTAAATACCAAATGTTTTTATTCAGTTCAAGAGTATATGTCGTGATCTCTTTGTTGGTTTGTTTATCCTTTGTAATTTTAGTTAATTTTAATAAAACGATATACATATCTGTGCATGTCTGTAATTTTGTTTTGTAGGTTTAAGATTTTAGTTATTAGTGAAATTGACATGTCTTCTAGCATTACAGTAATACTCTGTATCTTATGCTGTAGTATGACTGAATAAATAAAATAAAAATAAATAAATTTGGGGGGTCGTATCTTGGATCTTGTACTCACAATCCCAAAGCCTTAGCCTCTGAGCTGCTACTGAGAGAGTGTGTCACTTGCAGTGTTTACGACGCTCTCATCCAGGTGTGGTGGTATACCTTATTACACCAATACTAACTGATACAATCAAGGTATGGAGATGACACAGTATTTTAAACATACATCTTTCAATATTGATTTGAACGGTGTATATATTCATATTCTCACTATTCCTTTAAGTCATAACTACACTTCTAAATTTTATCTGTCTGAAGTGACTGATCTAACTAACTATGAGTGGGCTCTTACCGGTTGCATTTGAAAGGGGTCATACGGCACTGGAACTTCGTAACCTACACTGTAGACGGGCTCCACTGGTTCTGGTGGCAAGGGAGGTTGGTTGTTGTAGAGTTCCTCTGGCATGTCTACACCAGGCGGTAATGGTTCACCATGGGCTAACGAGGAAATGATGGGTGGTGGTGGAGGTGGCGGAGGTGATGGAGGTAAGGGTGGCAGTGGTGGCTGATCACTGATTACTGGAGGCGGTGGTGGTGCTGGTGCTTTATCTGAAATAAAAAAAATGTCTATTAGACTTTACTGTTATTTATTATAATTAAAAATAAAGTTGCTTTGATTTCCATAGACAAAATTTCATTCTTTGAAATAGAGAAGTGATGAACATTATTAAAGCCTTTGCAAATTATAATGTAAGAGGATGAAGGTAACAATTTTAAAACCTATGCTCAGAGCACAGACTTAAGCGACCGGTGTAGAATCTAGACTTTTTTTGTAAAAACCGTGTTAAGGTGCTGTTTACACCATTTACATTATCACCACACGCTATTATGTGGCAACCTCAGTGGGACAAATAGTCTAAATAGCACCTTGACATAGTTGTTATAGAAAAATCTCAAAATTCATTTAGCTAACTTTGCTACACCGAATATGGTTAGTTAAATCAAATCCTGTTAAGGTTATAACAGTACCTGATTCCAGAGCTGTCGGTGAAGGTGAGCGAGATGAGATGCGAGGTGGTGGAGGAGCAGCTGGTGGCAATGACAATGGTGGGTGTGGTGGACTGACTGGTGGGAGAGGTGGTGGCGCTGTGGCAGGAGGCAGCGGGGGTGGGGAGTCACATAGCTCCATTGCCTCTTCCCCTCCTTGGGCAGTCTGCTCATTAGGATAGTCCCACTGAGTTGCACCAGTCTCATCATTCCGATAGTAATACCGCTTGTACGTCCTACATGTCGCCCCAAACATAAACAGAAAACAAACGCAGATGAAATCAATGTGTAACCTAATTTTGTATAAGTAGTGAATAATAAGTACAAACCGTACAAGGCCACTGATGATATTTTCGGCTTCTTCAAATACGCTCTTGTCTGATATTTTCCCCATTGTAATCTTCTTTACTATTTAATGTTATTTAGGATATTGAATTATGATTGAATTTGTAGTTAAACAGGTAAAATAACAGAATTTAATTCCTGGTGGCCATACATTGTGTGCATAATACTGTGGCAAAAGGAATAATGTTATAAATCAAGATGCTTTATTAGCTTGACATGAAAGACTTCAAATTAAAAAAATACTTGCTACATCCCAGTTCAAAATATAAGATATATTTTATATATCAAGTTAATATTATATTTTTGGAAGAAGACATATCAACAGACTTGACAAAAGTAGTTTACAACTATACAGCAGGCAAAATGCGAAAACAGCGAGTCAGTTATTTAATTTTATAACTGACTCGCTGTTTTCTGTTTTTTAATTTTATGAGACTTTTTAAAAATGGACTTGGGATGAGGTTTTTCACTTGTAAGCTCAGTGTAGTATTCATTTTTGAAAAAAAAGAACAGGACTCTTACTGACTCAAAAAAGTGTTCACAGTAAAAAAAAACAAATGTATCAAAATTATAACCAAATCAAGAAAAATAAAAATGTTCAAAGATAATTATTGGTGTTTACACATTTTGAAAACGCTTTGTACAAAATATTTTTTTTAAAGTAAGGTTGAAGTCTCTTTAGTTATATCAAGAAAAATTGGTTTTGTTTATTTACTTACTGCAGCGCATCATTTCTTTTCTATTAACCATCAAAATTCACTTTGCATCTTTTGTTTCTTCAGTCTAGGTTCAATTTATTAATTTTTTAACCTCTATTTCTAATGTTTGTGTATCAATGTAAACTTAGGATCAGCTTAATGAATGGTTTATTCTGTGTTTGAAAAGTGACATTTACGCAACCAATGTCTAGAGAAGTTGAAGAATTATTTAATTTTCTTCTATTAAATAAAATAGTGCTTTCCTAAACATGAACAAACTCTCGAAATAGCTAGTTTAGTTAAAACTTTATCTGTACATTCCCAAGATCATATGTTTAAACAAGGTTCTGTTTAAAAGACATCTTTTATAAATTTGCAAATAACAGTAATACAACTAAAAAAACATTTTTATGATTGATAATCTTACAATAATCTACTGATTTTTGCTTCCAGATTCCTTGAAATTAGAAAAATAACAGGTCACACAACAAAGTTTTGTAGCACACAAACTTTTAACACGTGGACTTTCATTGTCTGTTAGGAAATTCGAAAGCTCATTACGTAGAAATATTCCAACCTCAGTATGCTACCATTTAAATGAGCCAACTTAATTCAAATTTGCTTAAAATTACTCTCTACTATGACACTAAATGAGATGGTTAGGCTTTTGTAAAGGGGGAAATTCTATAAGAATTATTAGTGGGTTGTATGTATTTATTTATAAACTCTCATTCTTGAACCAAATTAAATCTTTCTGTGAAACCAAAATACAAACTTAATTATAGTGATTTGATCCAACATCCAATAAGGAATACTGATTTTTTAAAAATAAAAGGTTCCAAACAATTGAATTAAGGCATTAAACAGTTGTGGTAATAACAATGTTTGGATGGTGTACAAAAATTGGTTTAATATTTAAAGTGTGTTTACGTTAATATTTATGAATGTAACTAGCGTCAAGTGGCACTTAAGTAATTAGCGAACAAGTGGATGTTCCACCACTTTGGCAACTTGTGCTTTTCAAATGAAATCTTTTTCATCACAATATTTTCATAATCTACTAAAAATTGTAAGGAAAACAGGTCAAAACATGAATGGAATGCATTATTTAGTGACAAATATATATATATATAAAAAAAAAAAAAAAAAAAAAAAAACAACAATTTTTGTATAAACATAAACAAATATTTGTTAGTTTACATCACACTCCATGTTTCATGTTTGGACTCATTTTCCTTATAAATTTTAGTAGATTATGACAAAAAAGATCTCATTTGAAAAGCACAATGTGTAGTGGAATGTCCACTTGTTCGCTAATTAGGGTAAACAAAAAGAAGAGGTAAACAGCTCTACCATCGTGTGTAGAAAAATTGAGGTCTCTAATCTGCTAACAGCCTTAGCTGAGTGATGAAATAAGTGAATAATTGGATTCATTTAGAACATGGAAGTGAAAGGCACTAGACAATGAAAAATATTGGTTATACATCAATTTTAAAAAGTGTATTAAATTCCATTTCCTATAAGGACAGATGAAAACAAGCAAATAAAATAATACTAATAAGAAATTGTTGTGACCAATATTTTACAGTCCTATGTGGAGGTATAAAAACCTCAACATAACAAATTCAAAAATTAACTTATTTTTAATTTATTCCCCTTTCTCACACCTTATATTTCTGTATATATATAAATAAAAGTAAAGATAAAAAACCCTTGATATTTTAAATTTTTATATCTTTAGAATGGGCAGCTGAATTAATATACACAAACTTTTTAAAAAGGGAACTTCTGTAAGTTGAATGCTGGCGTATTTTCAGGGTGAAACCTGCAACTTTCACTCTCCATTTGCTCCACACTCAAGCTTAGTTTCAGAGCTTTATCACTCAGACGGTTTTACATTTATATATCAGCTATAGAAAGTAACTATTTATTCCATTCATATTCAGGATCTTTATTTACAGCAACATTTGCCCAGGGTAACTCTCGATAAACCGAACCTTGGTGTTTTAACCATCATCTAGGTTTGATTTATCAACGTGTGTGTGTGTGTGTGAGATATTAAAATTAAATACGTCAGCATATCTTATATAGTTATAAAGCCTAATAAGACTCCTAAGCAATGGTCCTCGCACTTATATGCCTCAGGTACTGTGTACACTCGTTTGTTTATAAGTACAGCTCAATAAAACTCATATCAAAATAACATTAGCAAAAACAGCATTAAATTACTGAATTACAACTACATTACATCGGTATGGCTTATATACAATGTTATAAACCAAATGAGACTCCTAAGCAATGGTCCTCCAACTTATATGTCTCAGGCCTCGTTTGTTTATAAGTATAATTTAACTTGTATCATAATAACATTATTAGCAAAATAGCACATGTGTATACAAATAATGATTTGTATACATCATGGTTATAAGGGTCATAATGATTATGACAAGAATAAAATGAATTTAGCTTGTATTTTTATGAATAGTAAAATATCACCTAAAACTAAGTAAATATACTACATTCAATCTTAAAAATAACATAATTACGAAAATAAATATTCAATTTTATCCAAGTTGATTTAGAATAACTGCCTACCAAATAAAAATTTATTTTTATTTATACTTAAGTGGATCGTGAAGACTGTGGGAATATGGGTTTCGAATGAGTGAGTATGACCGATATAGTTGTTGTTTCACTAAGACAGACTATTCTTCAAAAAGTGCCATTAATTAATAGCGTAATAACAAATGAACGCTAGTTATCTGCGGATCCATTTCAATTAATTTTTTACTCCAAATGTAATGAAACAAATAATTGGCTAAATAAACATCACTACTAGACAAAATGACACAGCAAAAGCTGCTATACGGAGAGAAATCACTTGACAGTAACTTCAGCAACCCTTGTGTGTCATGACTCACTGGTCAATTAGTCCGACAGTTGTATGTTCATTTTTAAAAACCTTTGAAGAATATATACACTCCAGTTTGAGAACCACTTATTTATGGTTAGAATATTATTAATGTTGTAACTATCAAACACAACCTATTTCGATTACAAAAGTTAACAAAACTAAAATGTTACATATGAAAATATAAAAAATCTATAAAGCCTTTACTACTCCTATTATAACAGTAACTCTGCAATGTTTTTTTTAAATTCACAATTAATTTAAGTAAACAATAAAAATGGGCAGAAGACACTAGCAGATTTAGATTTTATAAGTCTTATCTATTTTGGTTTCAAACATCTCATCGTTTCTTTTAGATTAACAAAAATTTGCTAAGAATATATTTAATTGGTCATTTATATACAAGAAAATAACTTTCGGAATAAAATAAAAAAACAGTTTTTAATATTTCAATTTAAAATTGTTTGTAAATACCTTACAGTAAAATATTTATTCTGGTATTCTAATAATTTTGCAGTCTAAGCACATATTAAATAACTAAATTAGTACAGTACATGAACAGAATATTGTAAACAGCTATTTGACACAGAAGCAGAAGACAGCTGGTGTAGACGACAGCACGCTGTTGGACGTTTCATCTTGACAAACTACCAGAAGCGTGTGACTTCAGCTTTGAAATCTAAAAAATCCTGTTGCCAAGTATCCCAATTGAAAATTTAACAACATTTTTCAATTAATATTTCCCCTTTTGAAAAAATCTAACAAACTATTTAATAATTTAACGCATCAAAATTCATAAAAAAACATGCTTCACAAACTTGAATTTGTCATTCTACTCTGAAAGTTAATACACATGGTTCATATAATATGTGTTTTGAACTAACATAAATTTTCTTAATTTCAATATAATTTGGATGACTGAAAGAATAAAAACATATATTTAAATTTGTAAGCATAAACAAACAGCAAACATTTTTTTATTTATATTTTGAAAGACACAAATATTATATTTACATAGACAACTGAACTTGTCAACATACATTTTTTTATGACATTCTTTTCTTAATAACTTATTATTCTTAATAAAATTGCCGCCTTAATAACTACCTCAACACAATTTGAATAAAATGTGGTCATAAACTTTTGTACTATTTAATAATAAATTCATAGCAGCTGAATATTATATTTTTGAAAACATAACATAAGAATAATAATGAAGGAAATACACTGAATGGAAAGCACATTAACTAGGGAGTTTCAATGCTCATGAAGTAACAATTAAAAATTAATTTTCCTAAATATACAGGCTTCTCTTTGAATAAAACACTAGACATAATTTTGTTAGATAGGTTACACATCTGAGCATCACATAAAATGCTGCACAAAACCGATATGTAAGTGTGTACTTAATGCACTCTACCAAACGCAAGATATTCCAGGGGTTCAGTCCTTTTACTACAAGATATTGTCCGATGAGGAAGTACTTCTATTAATGACAGTAATGAAAAGACGTTGACGGTGCAGACTGTACTTACCTTGTCAGTGTTGTGTCACTAATATTGACAACAAATTGTAGATTCTGTACCAGCCAATATGTTCTAACAAAACTGTTGTTACAATGTTCTGAAAAATTCCACTATTTTTTCTGAATTTAGGAAAATTGTAGGGCTGGACATGTCTGGAAAATTATAATTCTCGTCCGGCAAGAAGGAATTCTTTTACTATCGGGAATTCCATTTGAGTTTTTTCAGTTGTTATTGTTTCCAGATGTAACCAACTAAATAGTTTGATCTTTCAATGAATATAAATTAAAGTGAAAGGATAACAATAATATGATAAGACTTGTCTCGATTAGAGCGGAATGTAATTTATTACTTATGGTGTAGTAGTGAAGTTACGAAGTGACAGTCGACAGTTGGGGGCGAACATGGATGTAAACATTCTCACGAACCATTCATTTGGCAAGGATCATCTAAGTAAACAAGATATCCAGATAACGATGCTAAAAAATATCCATTACAGTCGATCCCGTTACCGACACTGACATCCAACTAAACAAATATGGTTTACGACAGAGCTGATGACTGAGACCTATATTCCAATGTTCGTTCGTGTCAGTAACGTAAAACCGTTCAATCAAACTGCTCCCGAGAACAGGTCACTTAACTGTCCAAAACGATTGATCCAGATCACTTTGAAGAACAAAACTTCCCTATCCATTGTAATAGTTATCTATATCGCTCATGTTGAACGTACAATGAACCGTTCTGCTCGTTTCGGGACTGAAATGATTATACATTTCCTGTGAGGTGACTGTGATCAGTTTTGGTGGTTAATCTGAGCAGGGAATCATCCAATGATTTGACAGAAGAAAATATCATATCACATAAAATATCGTGATGGCATTCTAGCATCGTGTGACGTAACAATGTTTATTTTCAATTAAATAAAAAATAAATAGATATATCGGTGACAAATGTTAATTAATTAAATTTGTTTGTGAACACTTAGATCGCCAAATCTGCATGTAACATTTGCAGGGATACAATATTTTTTCCTGTCAAATGGTTTTCTAACTAGGTTAGAAAGTAACGCAGATGGAGTATAAAATGTAGTACAATACGATAATTTTGTTTTTTAAACTCACTGAGCGAAATTGTTATACTACTATGTTTATGTTTTAAAAATGCAATCAATTCAATCCAACTCTTTTCTGATCATAATACGTACAGATTTGGCTAAACTGAACATAATTCTTATTGAACCGAAACATTACCGTACTTCTCATTTTTAGTTCATAAATTTATAATTTTGCTGCATACTATAAATTTTGATACTGTACAATGATATCTTCATTGTACAGTATCACCAGTTGACACTTCTCTGATTTCATATTACATCTCGTCTGGCTAGGCCTAAATTTGCCAATTATGTACAATGTTTTCATAATTCAGAATATTTTCAGTTTCGTCAGAAACTGTTTGAGATTAAATGATTTATCTTTTGTTCAGTATGGCTTCATATATCAAAGCGGTTTCGGGTTGTACACATTTCATTACAGATCATAATTTAATTAAAATAATTGATCCTTTGGCCGTCTGTGTGGTTAGTTGACACTTGAGACAGTCACAGAGAAGAAACAGAGGTTGCCGTCTTATGACCACGGTGAACACATCAGTGTCAGTTATCAAATAAACATCTCTACATGTGCATTATTAATTACTACGTTTATCCTTGAGGGTTTGGGGGGAATAAGGAAGGGACTGCCAAGATGTGTGTAATTTCAGTTCCTAGTTATAATGTAGGCTAGTTAATTAATTGAAGAATTCATCATTGTCTAGTTTTTATGGTGATTTTAATTAAAATTGGCGTGTAATAAGTAACTACCATTCTTATATTTTACTTGTTACAATTTTAATTCAGTTAGTTTTTTAAATATTTATTGAGAATTATAATTCTCAGATTTTTTTTATTAAGTGTGTAATCTGTTACTGTTTAGTCAGAACCGGTTTGAATATATTTTCTGTTTTGTAGATAACAGGTAAATAATGGCAAACATTAATGGTTAAATTTCTTATTAGATCACGTACCAATAAATTATTATTACTATAAAATGATTCTGTTTATTTCCTGTATCTACTAAGTTTGAAAATTAATGTAATGCTGGAGAAAATTCTCTCTGGAAATTCCTTGAAATTTGGGAGGAAATTAATTCCCTCCTGAACATAAAAATCTCCTCTCGACCATCCCTAGAAAATTGTAAGTGTTGATGGAACTTGTTATATTTTTATGAAAGTTTCGTTAAATAATTCTGAACAAGAAACTACACATATGCGAACTGAAAATTTTTAAGGCACGGAGGTAAGGGAAAAAAAGGATCTATGGTTTGATGGATCACGCACTCTCACACAGAATGTGTGCAGCACCCTGATCTCTCATTAGATAACACAGGTTGGTTTCAAAGGCATTTTCTGTGATGCTAAAATGTATAACCAATCTTAGTCAACATTCAGTAAAGAATAATTTATTTTCTTTAAAAACTTCTAATTATTACTCAATAGTATAAATAAACCACAAGTGTACACTTGCATTCAAGAAAAAGTTAAATCTACTTTTTTCAACTAAGTTTCCAATTTCAACAAATCTACATCTTCTTCAAATTTTTATCTAAAAAAAAAATACACATCTCTATTATTATTTTTACTTAAAAGTATACTTAAAACATTGACTTAATAGTAATATTTATAAAGCATGTATGTAACAAAGTAAAAGCAGAAGAATGGTCCAAAAACTAACTTCAACATAGCTCTTTGATACAAAATTTAAATGCATCCCACATTTTTAACATTACTTAGTCTACCAAAATAACATCTCCCCGATGTTTGTGATCTAAGCGTACCACCATAGTTTAAAAAGAGTGGGGAAAGAATATGCAATCCTACCAAGGGCAGATTGGCCAACAGAGATAATACGCGGTAAAGGAGTTAAGCAACTTGCTTAGAATATATAACAGTGAAGTTCGTTTTAGCCAAAAACCATAAAATACCATTTATAAAGTGTAAAAAAATAAACTTTGAACGGTTTAATGAAATCTTTGAAATTTTCATAAAAATTTAAATGTGATCAACTACTGGCCAAAAGCATAACTCCATTAATCTAATGTTTAAATGTAAAATCAGGAATTGCCTTCACTCGTTGAACCAATGGTTAATGATCATCAGTGAATTCTACTATGGCCCTAGGGTTAAAACTTCCCTCTAAGAGACAGTCGATTCTACTTATCAGAACATTTTAAACAGTCTGCTTAAAACAAGGAATGTGAATATTTCTTAGTTTGTGGATTCTTGAAAATAAAAAACTTTAAAAATAAATGCTAATTTTACATTTTAAATGTAACACTTATTTTAAAATATAATTTTGGAAAATGTTCATTAAGCTCAGTTAAATTTTAAACACTAAAAGTTTAATTATTTCTCATATAACAAACATTTCAATGTGGTGTGTATAATGTTGCTTGTTCATAAATGGATATTAATTATATAAACCATTTCATATAACAAATTATAAGGAAGACGGTACTTTAATTTGTTCAACTGTCAGACTTATGTGTAATAAGTTTAAAAAATTGTAACAGATTCATAATTCTTACAATATTATTTAAGATTTGCATTACAATATTTATCAAGATGGATTTTTACAACCGTAAAATGCTTATTGAATTTAAATTACCTGACTTGGACCAGTCTCCTGCTTTCTGTCTAAGTCATAAGGAATGCTATTGATTAGTTACATTTCTAATCTCCAATAAACTAATTTACATAAATAATTTAGAAACTAAAATATCATCACAAAAAATTACAGACAACCTTTAAAATTATCAGTAGAACATCTCAGAAAACAGTCGTCAGCAACTGTAGAGACGAGACGCAAAATGCTCAACCACCAATCTAGGCAAGATCAAAGCATATAATCTTGAAATTAATAACACAATTCATAAATACACATGGCAATTGACAGTAAGAAAATTATTTAATTGGTAAGCTAAACCAAAAATGTTCAAAGAAAAAATGACACAGTAAAATATTGTCATGTACTACAATCTCAACTTGGTTATTGAATAAGTATTCTTTGGCTAGCCAAGCACTTTTCTAATACTGCATGTAAACAACTATTCATTCAAAATGTAACGACAAACTAATTTGAGGATAACCATCAGAAGCTTAGTGAGTAGGTTTGGATAAATTCTGAAAAATAAGAGAACTAGTTTTAAATTGTTTAAATAGAGCTGATAAACAATAAATTCATCGATTATTCATAGTTAAATGAGAATGTATAGATATGGATGAATATGTGGGGGGAATGAGTATGAAGAGTGTAGTCATTGTTACTGAGGTCGACTGTTCCTTACAAAGTTCATTGATAGCCCAATACTCAGAGTAACTAAGAGACCTACAGCTTTACGTAGAATGCTGTCTACTCTTACAGCAGTAGAATAATGTAGACTTGCCTATTAATAATATCCTCATTAAAAGTGATTACTAGCCATTAACTAAGAACTACCAACGATTAAATAGATTATCAACAAGAGTCCGTTCGAATTTTAAAAAGTTGATAAAACTATCAATTTTAGTAAAGCACAATATTAAGTGACAAAATTAATACTAGTGGTCAATGGATTATGGCTGAATTCAAGGTTTTAAACTATGTATAATGTAATGTGACACTGATATATCAACTTATTTAATTCCATAAGCGAGTCTGTCCCTAAAATCAAAATAAAGAATTTTACATCATAAAAACAGCTGTTATACAAAAACAATACTACAAATTTTTTGTGTTAATTTTGATTGGTTTGACATTTTAAGGGAATTTAGATATTATACTGCCAAGAGATAAACTAAGAAAGGGCTTTTAGAAATTACATTATGAGTGTCTCTCTTTCTCTCCCTCTACTCACCTGAAAAAAATGCCTGTGGTGTTGAAAATTTGTGAGATATGTCTACTTTGTGTTTGTGACTACTACTCTGATGTTAGTGAATTTGTCTTTTAACCCTTTCGCTTCCAACGTCTGTTATATCGGACGTCATGGTTTTTTTGAAAACTTCCAACGTCCGATATATCAGACGTCCGCGGAAATTTTTTTTTCAGTTACTTAAATTTGTCCGATTATCATGAAACTATAGCAACGTATGCATAAACATACAGGTTACACTAGAAATTAGGTTTTATCGTCTTTGGAATAATAACTTTAATTTTACGCATCTTTGAATTTGAACGTCTGTGACTTACAACTTGAGTTGTTGTTCTGAATCAGTAGTTTACTGCTAACCTTTAGCATATGTGTCCGTTTGATGTTAGCTGTGTTGCGTATTACTTTTAGTTGTTTTTAGAGTGTTTTATTTATTTCATAATTAGTATTTGCTTCTTTATACTTTGTTTAGTGTTTATATCGAAGTGTAAATATGAGTAACGGTAGACGAAAACGAGAACGATCGCCCATTAGCGTTGAAATTGGGCGAAAATTCCAAACAACATGTTCAAGAAAATAATTCTACAACTCAAACATTTTTAAAGGTAAGACCATACAAATTTGTAAGCATGTTAGCAACAAGATTATCTTTAAAATGTATATCTTGAAAATGTTCTAAGATTTTTTTTGTGCACTGTAGGTTAGTTCAAACTACAAAAATAAAAAAAATTAAAAATTATTTATCCATGTATATACATATAAATAAACATTTTTTAACTAATAAATATTACTTTATCAATTATATTTATAGAGAATTTAATGACAAAAAAAAAAAAAAAAAAATCATTTAATTCCATTCATAAATAAAAAATATATAGCATATTTCTTAAAACAATGCATTTTCACCAAAAAGGACCTTGGAAGTCTTCGCAAATACCACATAACGGACGTCGGAAGCGAAAGGGTTAAGGTAAGTTTGCTGATGTCCTATCTCTCTAATATAGAAATTACATTAGAAATACTCTTTATCAGAACCCATTTATTTCATGGGAACAACAATGACAATAGACCATCCATTAACTTAACCTACTATTAATGTTAACACAATCATTGACAGAGACTGAAGGCCGAGGTATAACAGCGAGTGACTTTTACTACCAAACGGTCATAAGGGCTGCAGGCCTGTGAATTAATTTTATTCAATGAGTGAAGTACCACCCGTCAGCTCAGTTGGTGATTTGAACCTTGAACTCTGCAGTCTGAAACCTCACTACTGAGCCACCGTAACATCAATTGTGTCGTTCAGAATTAAGTAAATTAAATAATGACAGTGGTGTGAACAGAAAATAATTGCTAGTTGGCAAAGTTGGGATTTAAACTTTAGGATTATAAGCTCATGATGGTTATTAAGTTGATTTTTTTGAGTTAGGTTAAAAGACAATAGGTCAGTCATTAATATCAGGAGAGTCGTTGCATCAGCAAGTTATCAGAGAATGTAAGTCCTCTTAAACACATACTTCAAGTGTGCAAGACACAAATGTTCAGTTCTACTGGCACTTTCCACAAGCTGTAGAGATTCCTGTGTCTCTCTCTACAAATTGAGCAAGATCCTAGTAGTGTAAACAATTGTGTCTGTTGAGATGAACCTTTAAAATTCTAGTGTTTGTGTTTAGTGAAATTGACAAATTCGGCCGCTGCCTAGTACAATCAGCTGTGGCAGAGAAGATACATTAACATGAATACTAGATTTTGAAGAGAAAACAGTATTAGTAAAATGCATAGGCTAGCAGTGAACCAACACCATCCTACCTTGAAAACTTGACGTGATCGTGTGATAGTCAAGTAACGGTGGTGGTGGGTGTAGAGAGATACCCCTCAGGCACAAGTTAGGCAATCTATCTGAAGACAATGGCAACACAGAATGTCCATATGATAATATTGAACAGGGAAGGGACGTACCTATCCCAATGGCATTGCCAGCCCAGTGGGGCTGCAGCCTGCTCTAGACTGGCTAGCTGGGTGTCCACAGATTGAAGCCACCCTAGCATGTAACTGACAGTGAGCCCTCCTGCTGCCATCGCTGTTGACAACATCTGGAACCAAGTAAAATACTATTACTATGTTTTGATAAGTGAGATATCGTTCGTTACTTGGACATCTCCTTGGCTAAATAGGTAGTTTAAATTTAGAATATCATTAAAATAGTAACATATTTGTACATCGACATTATCTGTTTTTAATGTCTCTTAAATTAAAAAATTTTTTATTTTTTTTTTAATTAAAAAAAGGGTAGACACGAATTCTCTAACTAAGCCATTCTTTTGTAACGGACGGGACATATGAACTAATATTTCACTTCTTTAAAGGCTATATAAATTAACTAAATGAATGCAAATGTAATTGTAATACAAAGTTTAATAACATATACTTTCAGTGTTAAAATAAGCAAAGTATTGTAAAGTCTGATTTTATGAATAAGAACCGACAATATTTGATCTGTTATTTTATAATGCTTTCCTGGAATTTTTTTCTTGAGCTGTTTTCTTATGAAGGTGCTTTTTTACTCTATATTTTATCATAATTTTTAGGATTGGAAACCTTTCTCGGTTTTTAACATATAGAAGAGCTTTCTTTTCTTTCTCTGTCCTTGTCTAATAATCTCTCCATTCCTCCTCAATTGCCTCTTTTTGTGCACAACAATTTTCCATCATGTTTTTGAAAAAGGGGCCATTCCCAATAGGATTAAAAACTACTTCCTGTATTTATAGTAACAATTATTGTGACTTATACCTACATTTACTGGCAAGTTTTTCTTTTTCTGACTAATATGCTTGTTTAAACTAATTAATACTCTCGCATGTTAATTTGTTACTATTATTTCAGAAGAAAATTTTAGAAGAGTGTATAAACTTTTATATATGTTTAAAAAATGTTATTTAAATAAAAATGTAATTTTGAGTCATAAAAAGTGGGCTTATGCCTATTCTCAATAGCACACAATTTTGGTAATTCAAATTTATATCACTTAACTCTTAAAGATGTATTCCTGATGTTGGATATTATTTGTCCCATCCGTTACATAAAAAAGTAAACAAAATAACATTTTAAAATTATGCTATGAATCAAAGTAAATAGAGGACATACACAACCTTTCTTTCCCAAATATTCAATAATGTAGTCATACATTATTATGTGAAAACCTACTTACAATACCTTTATTGTAACGGATGGGACATCCAAAGTAGTAATCTAAAATCTATGATAATATAAAACTTATAACTCATCTTAAAAACATATGCTCATGTAGATGCTGATGAACAACAGAATGATATAGTCAACTTCAAAACTAATAAGCTGATCAATGGTTGTAAATAAACAACAATCAAAACATATAAAATTTGACTCACGCCAATGCACACCCCAAACAGTTGTTTACAAACCTCTTAAAAATCGAATAACAATTCCTTTTAAAATTTCATATTGGCAGTACCTTACAATTACCTATTTATTGGGTTAAAATTTAAAGATTTATATTTTTAATTTTTACCCTAAGGGTATCATTTTAAAAAGAATGGCTGAACTGCATGCTGTGATTCATTCTCCTTGCAGTATATACTGTTGATTTAGAACTAATCAAGTTAAACACTTCATACTTATATATTTTATTCAATATATTGTATATTTTATTTTATATATTAAATAAAATATACAATATATCTACCAATCTTATTTTGGCCCAAACAACAAAATATGAGTTCAGTAACAATGTTTCGACTCTTTTGAAAAACTAATCTTGAAGAACAAAAAGATTGTGTTTTTACGAAGATCATACAAAAAGCCAATATAAGAGGGGGCTTGAAGGTAAGCCCCAACGAGTAAAAAGAGCATACAATGTATATACATAGCTCAATATACCTCTTTTTGTCAGGCACCTGGAACAAACTGCTCCTCTTAGTTACATCAGTGAGTGTTAACTTAATTTTAAGAATCGAAATAATATAATAGAATAGTTCTAAATATAATATAATAATAAAAGTGTAACAGTATTTCATACACATAATTTAGTTATCGATGTTAGAAAGGTCACAGCCTGGCACAGACCACTTAACTGTCAACTCTGGCGTATACAGAATTAATACTATTCGGATACCGTCGTCGCCACATTGATCTGAATAGTAACTAAGCAGTTTTCTTACATGGAAATTAAATTCATAGGCTGCCTACCGGTTAGCATCACAAATGAAAATAATTATATTAAGTTTAGAAACAAATAAAAAAAATATTGAAGTGATATACCTTGCTCTTAGAACTTAAGCGACTGGTGTCATAACTAAAATTTACATTTTCCGGTGACAACCACGTCAAGGTACTATCTACAATATTTACAAGATGACCAGACATTTCGCCCATACTGTGATTTGGCATCCTCAGTGGTTTCTCTGATATACCTTGTTATTATATTAATGAATTTTACTTACAAGGACATGCATACAAATACAATTATTTTTTCTAATTTTTAGTTTTTAACTATATACTAAAATGTCTATATTATACTCTACATAATATCTAAATACATCTAGCTAATAACACATTTATATAAATTTTATGTATGTACTATATAAAAGTATTTGCAGAACTAGAATATTCATTCCTTAAAATATGTGCTACTAAAGTATACACGAGTGGAATCATTGTAGTCTTTTATAAATCCTACAACATAAGTGAATGTCACACAAAACAAATTTAAGTACGAAATATTATGGTAATTGAATTCAGTAAACTATGTTTACCTTCCTCAGACAAGAGGAATTCACAAAGGAATGAAGGCCAACTAAATATTTATAACTCTACACAACAGGTGACACACCTAATGAACTTATTTTACAGACCTCTAGTTGGATTGCCATAACCTGCACTGGGGGTACAGTCTCTTTTCCTTCACAAAGGAATTTCACTTTCTCCGAGATCACTTGAGCTAATTCATTCGCCTTGTCCGTTTCAATCTTGTAAGGTTCATCTTCTGGAAATATAACAAATTTCAAAGTAAAAAACACGCTCAGCTCTTATTTTAAATCGAGTTTAATAAATATTGCAAATTAGCTACACGTGATATTATCGATGATACATTAATTCCAAAATATTTATAGTTTTGAACAGAAGGTAACTGCTTGTTTGTATGAAATTAACTGTGTAGGATGTTTTATTGGCCCTTTCCACTCGTATGACGGACACTGTCCGACATCGTAATTTAGGCGTTCCACTCATATGTCAGACAGTGTCCGGCACGGCAATGACGCAAGTTTTGTTTGGTTATCGTTGTTCCCAATTCGTGCTGCTATCATGCAGAAACTAAATAAACTACAATCGATCGTCATGGGAACTGGAATGTCACGTGATGTTATTTATTTATTATTTCTTGTTTATTCTAACCTTCGTTCGATGTTTACTTAGTTGACATTTGACAGTGTAAAAATGTTGGCTCATAGTAGTCCAAATCTTACGGATGCTGAAGTAATATAACAATTACAACGTGATTTATCATATGGTGAATCAAGTGAAGATGAAGGTGTTAGTAATGATGAAATAAATCTTCCAACATTAGAAAATATCTAAGAAAGTGAGTGTTGTACAAGTAGGCCAAATTGTAAATAGTGGTGATGGTGATATATGTAATATTTGAACGATATCATACCATATTACAAAAAAACTGTTTAGTTAACTTTTGTATTTTTTCCATTCTATCACATAAAATATACATTTAAGTGTTTAAATTCATTTTATAACATTTTAATTATGGCATAAACCTCACAAATACTGAACCGCTCCTTACTACTGAAAATACGTCATAACATTATGATCTGAGAAGGCAAACAGGTAAAAAAATAATCGAGTGGAAAGGGTTAGTGGGTATATTTTCTTGATTTTCATTACAAAAAGCATTCATATTTTGGAAAACTAAGCTAAAAGTATTATCCAACTTGTCTTGTTGAACATTTATAGGATCATGATTACATAAATATTCATGGAATCTTTTTACAGAAAAAAGCTGGCAAAATGAATAGAATAAAACTTAGATGACTTTAACCATTTATTTTATCCAAAAAGTAATTTCCCATTAAATGCTAAATTTGGTGTATCTATCAACTGTTTTGGTTAACTGAAGCGCTAGTGTGTAAAGGTTTTGAAGTTTAATTCAGCAGTAGTGGCAGACCTCACAAAGAAACGAGATTACAGATATTCCTGTTTAATGAGAAATCTAGTTGTAAGTAATACAATCAAGGCACCAATTGTGATACAAATAACAATATGAGGGTCGTCCAGAAAGTAAAGAACGATTGTGCATCACGTGCGGTGCCGATCTCCCACCACTGCGACTGTGTACACGCTAGTTACCTCTGGCTGTCCGGTCAGTGTGAGCCGAGTTTCGTTCTGTGCGGTTGCACGTCTTTGCTCTATAAACTTTCAAATGGCGGCGCCCATTGAAAATCCCGCCAAATGCGAAGTGTCATTCGGTTTTTGAATGCTCAAAATGTTTGGTCTATCAAAATTTATACACTGTCGGCAAATGACCACTGTTTATGGTGAGAATGTAATCAACGAGTGAGGAAATGGTGCATTATGTTCAACCAAGGAAGAACTAATGTGCACGATGAAGAACGGATTGGGAGGCCATCACTTGTGACTGAGAATTGAAGAAAAAAGTTGATGACAAAATTCAGGAAAACCGACGATTCACTTTAACCACTTTAAAAGACGCCATTCCAGAGGTTACTCGATCCCTCTTAGATGAAATTGTGACCGAGTATCTTGGGTATAAAAAAATGTGTGCTTGGTGGGTTCCAAAGTTTCTCACAGAAGTCCACAAGACTAAACGAATGGGAGCAGCCCTTGAACTTTTTGCCCGATATGATAGTGATGGTGAACAATTTCTCGATCGTATTGTGACCGGAGATAAAACTTGGTTTTCGTACAAATCTCTGGAAACAAAGCGACAATCCATGGGGTGGCATCATTCAAACTCGCCCTCAAAACCCATAAAAGAAAAATCGAATCTGAACACAAGAAAATTAATGGCAACTGTTTTTTGGGACCGCAAAGGTTTAATCCATGTCGAGTTTTTGCAAAGGGGAGAAACAATAAATTCAGAAGCTTATTGCGAAACCCTTCAAAGACTCAGACGTGCAATACAGAACAAAAGATGTGGCATGTTGTCAGAAAAAGTGGTTTTGATCCACGACAATGCTCGGCCCCATGCATCAGTACGAACCCAGCAAGAACTTCAAGGTCTAGAGTGGGAAATTTTTGGACACACTCCCTATAATCCGGACCTCGTGCCTTCAGATTACTATCTGTTCCTGAAACAGAAAATATTCTTGGGTGGGAAGCAGTTTGGAAACGATGAAGAACTGAAAGAGGAAGTGAAATCCTGGCTCAGATCTTTGGCGGCTGAAGAGTATAACACCGGCATTGAAAAACTGATTCCTCGGTATAATAAATGCCTAGACAACCAAGGCAACTACATTGAGAAGTAGGCTAGGTTATTGTGAGTATGTAAATAAAGTTCTGTTGTTATCTTTTTTTTTAATTTTTTATACCAAAACGTTCTTTACTTTCTGGACCCTTGTATTAATAAATGGCATACATATGTAAAAACAATATCAAACATAAAAGGAATACATCAAAAAAAGTAAGCGATCAATAATAACAAGCCAGACATGTGAGTACGCATACAGCTGTAAAAGAACTCAATAACAGAAACAACAAACACAATAATGCTTAAAGTAATATCATCGAGTGAAAAACAATTAATAGCTAACAGAGAACACAATAAGTTCAAAAACACTAAGTTAATAATAAGTATAACTATAATATAATAATCATAATGAGACTTAATAACTATAATAAATTAATAGATGTTACGATAATACAACAGAACAATAATCAATAACAAGTACAAACTATGACAGAAGAAATAGACCTAACAACAACCATATCGTGTTGCTCTTCGATTCATTTAAATCTCTTCCCATGTTATTCTTATGGCCGAAAAACGTACTTTGAGAGCTTCCTGTACCCATCAGAGTAAAACTATTGAACAATTAAGACCTTATTGCACAACTACGAATTATATACAAGGACTCTTAACTAAATTGGAAGCTATTTATTCGCTTACTCTTTTCACACTATCTAAAACTTAGTATGTATATGTCTATTCATCCAATATCTTATTACGTTGAATATTAATAAACAGTGATTCATTTGTGCCAGAACAGTAAGCCTGAGCTGTAAGAAACTATATTACACCTTGGAAAACTCCTTCGCTTAGAACAACTAATAGTAAATTAAGAACCAACAGAATTGGGCCTAAAACTGAACCTTGAGGAGCCTCCCAATATGTCATCCAGGACGCGTGATTCTTTCACGGATCAATATTTAAAAAAAAACTCTAAAATAATATAGGGAATACATAGCATAGTAAACAAAATGCTTGCTTGAGAATTATTATTTTATTTTGTTTATAATTTGTTTACTATGTATCTCGCAATAATTGGATATGACCATATTTATTGACATAATAAGGATATCTTTTTCTGGATTTATCCTCTTCGTTTTAAAGTATCGTGACATTTAGACATCCAAGCTATATTTTATTTTACAAGAAACATGAGAAAAGGAATTGGAGCCTTATTAGTTACATATCATGTAAGCCAATTTAAGTGTATGAGCACCTATATAAAATAACAAAATGTGCATTCCAATTATCAAATGTCTGAATAGCCTTATTTTTTCAGAAACTTATTTTGTAGCTGCTCATTTATTTTAACTTATTTAATGCTATTACACTGCATTATTTTAAGATTATACCGAGTAGTGAGTCTAAATATTATATTAATATTTAAATTAAATAGTTCAGACAAAGAGAAACAGAAAGAGTGTGATATATACTCTGTAACTTAAGCAATGTTGAGCTGTGAACTGTGTTGTAAGACTGCACACACAAAACATTGAGTTTCATCTGTTTTTACACCCGCAGTGCCTTGAACGTCTAATCGACCATGAAAGCTACTCCAAGAGGAAATGCTGAAAAAAGTGCTCTTTGTTAGGCCTATACTTCCGTGAACAAACTAATTCATTTGCTATCTTTTATTCGACATTGTTATGTTAAAATGTTAAGTTGGTTTATATGAATGATAATATCAATATAACACTATCTGCTTTAGCATATGCAGTCAAATAAAGTTATATGTCTAGTATGTGTGGGCTACTGTTGTGACAATATCATATATCAACTGCTTATAACTGCAAATACATTCTGGCATATATCCACAAGAAGTTTTTATCCACTTTCCTTCAGTAAAGTCCATATCCAAACCATTAATTTGTATAACGGACACTATAATCCAAATAAGTTTATTCAAATTATTATGAACTTATATCTACACAAATATACACGAGTAACTACTACAAGAAAGCTTGATTAGATTGAAACCATTTATGGTCTGTTCTACTCTACATTCCAACACACGACTGGTCCACCCAGGGAGGGAGGGAGGGAGGGAGGGAGAGAGAGAGAGAGAGGGAGGGAGAGAGGGAGAGAGGGAGGGAGAGGGGGAGAGAGGGAGGGGGAGGGGGAGAGAGAGAGGGAGAGAGAGGGAGGGGGAGGGGGAGGGGGGGAGAGAGAGAGAGAGAGAGAGAGAGAGAGAGAGAGAGAGAGAGAGAGAGAGAGAGAGAGAGAGAGAGAGAGAGAGAGAGAGAGAGAGAGAGAGAGAGAGAGAGAGAGAGAGAGAGAGAGAGAGAGAGAGAGAGAGAGAGAGAGAGAGAGAGAGAGAGAGAGAGAGAGAGAGAGAGAGAGAGAGAGAGAGAGAGAGAGAGAGAGAGAGAGAGAGAGAGAGAGAGAGAGAGAGAGAGAGAGAGAGAGAGAGAGAGAGAGAGAGAGAGAGAGAGAGAGAGAGAGAGAGAGAGAGAGAGAGAGAGAGAGAGAGAGAGAGAGAGAGAGAGAGAGAGAGAGAGAGAGAGAGAGAGAGAGAGATTGACATGGTGTCCTATCTGTCTATCTATCTACCTATGTCTATGGACTATCTGTCAATACATGGTGTATTGACAGATAGTCCACTAATCTCAATCTCTCCACCTTTATCTTCGTCTACTCACCTGAAGAAAGTGCTAGTGGCACTGAACATATTTGTGATTATGTGTTTCTTTTGTGTATGTTACTACTACTTGTGGTGTTAGTGAACTTGTCTTCTAAGGTAAGTTTGCTGATGTCTTATCTCTCCAATATACTAATTCCTGGCCTAGTACCCTTTAACCTAATCTAAGGTCTTTTGTTTATATTTAAAATAGTGAAGTACACACAGGGGCAAACGGAATGTGTCTGCAAGTTTTTCCCCTTAGTTTTTAATATAATAGTTCTGAACTACTTCACAAATAATGCAGTTCCTCATGGTTCAGTAATCATCATAAGTACTAAATTGTAAGAATATTACATGCTGTACTCAATCAAACAGCTCAAATAGTATTGGAGATCAATAATTAGTAGTACATGTTTATACCAATTATTTATAATACCGTATTCAGCTATTAAATGCCAAGTTGAAATCCACTATGTTTTTCGTCTATTGGTAAACTAAACACATTCACACAACTTAGTTGATAGCTAAAGATGGTGTTATAAATACCAATACATCTACTCTACTACTAATTGATTTTCAATACTATTTGAGCTGCTTGAAAGAGTATAAGTAGAATGTTTTTACAGTTATTTACTTGACAGCTCAGGGAATAATGAATATTAAACGTTAGCAAGTACCATGCAGGATTACCAAAAAGTCCAAATAATTAGAAAAGCAACTGAGAAAGTGCTTAAATGCAAATATTTTTCTACAAAGGACATTAAAAGGCTCAAGTATTTATATTTGCTATACTGATCCCAAAGAATCGACTCACCTTCTTTCACAACGTCCTCACTGGGTTTATCTTCCTTGACACAAACTACTGGTTCATTCTTGGGCATTAATGTTTCTGCTTTAATAAACTGGATCTTTCCCATCTTAGAAGCTGAGGTTGTGGCTACGACCTCGTCAGTGTTGTGGTCATGTCCATAGCCAAACCCTCTGTATTCTCCTCCTCTCAATTCGCTGTTGTATGCCCAGGTCTTGTTGTATCCAGCTTTAGCATTTGTATAATCCACGACAGCTTCCAGTTTTTCTGGCTGTACTTTCACACTACTGTCACTTGCCTTGTCTTCAACTTGTTCCACATTAGAATTGTCACTTGTTTTAACTAAAGATGCCTTTGCTTGTTTTATTAGGCCAATAGCGGGCATCTCTAGCCTCTTTTTACGGGAAACTTTTTTCACTGGCTCAATCAAATCATGTTTTGAATCTGCTGCATTCAACATATCTTCACTCTCTAAAAAAAAAGAAAATAGTAAATTTCATCAATCTTTATATAGATTAAAATAGGTGAACAGCTGTTTGGTTAATTTAAATCTATCCCCGTGTTATTTGTATGGCAAAAAAATGTACTTTGAGGGCTATCCACACCCTTCAGGGTGACAATATTGAAGAATTAAGACCTCATTGCATAACTCCGAACACAGGCAATTTTTTTGATATCTCAACCGTTTAAATTGGTCAAGAAATAAGGGAGGAAATGTGTTGACAAAGAATGGCTTCACGTATTATATATAAGGATATGCAATACAATTTGTACATATTCATGTTATTGAGGCTAACAGTTTGATAATAAGACTTGTCTAATGTTTGTAATTGCTCTGTGTCAAGAAAAAGTTGCTTCATAAACCTGTTAAGAACTTTTTTTGTACATAAAAAAATATGAAACTTACTAAATTGGTTGTCAGTTAATGAATCTACATTGTATAGAACTTTTGTTTATATTTGGTAAGTTTTTATATAGAGATTTCTTTAAAAAAAACACAAAACAATACAAAAGTGTAAAAATACAGTCCAACGATGAAAAACAATAAAGCGTAATACAAAGTTTAAAACTACATAGGTTAACCATAATGAAATAAATATGTAATTTATTATGCTATTTTTATTTTTGTTTGTCTAGTGGTTGCTGTGCAATTACAGTTAAAGCTCGGATATCCATAATTTTGAATTAGATAGTAGACAAAAATCTTTCCCCATTATTATTTAACTGCTTTTGAGAAAAGTAATCAATGAATGGTGAAAAAACAAAAAAGGAAATAACGTAGATAAACCTACTAGCAGTTCCGAAAACAATACAAGAGACAGATATATTGTTGACAAGGGTCACATCAATCTGTATTGTACACCTAGACAGGAATATGGTCAACGATCCGGGCCAAATGGTGAGACAAGGAAACTAGTAACTGGAAATTCCCAGTCTCCACTCCTCCCACAATAACAATAAGTCATATGAAAACAACAGGTGTTACGTTTGAGAATAGTCAATGCATCCATTTAAGAGTTAGTTTGAATTGATAGCCAAGATATAATATGCAAATGTAAGCAATACAAGCACAGAATATAGGAAATAGGGACGGGTCAGTTCCTAAAGTCTGTTGGTTCTGGCGAGAAAAGTACTGATAAACAGAACAATCATACAACAGTAATTGGCCACAAGATAAACAAAATATCTGTTCATAGTCACAACACACTTTGTTAATTATCAGCATTTTACACTTAGGAATTCCCAGCAAAGGTAGTTAATTAATGCCATTCAAGAGTCCGGTTCTCCTTTTGAGCTCCACCCTTGTTTACCCTTCTTGTTCTTGTCTGATAAAGAGCACCTGGTGTAAATTCCTTTTTACAAAACCTTTCCCAGCAAAACTCAATGTTTTCGTTTAGTAATTCATATGCGTTGTGCATTTTCGACAACGGAATCTTAGACTAACTCCTTATCAGCAGTATTCTTAAACAAAAACTTAATGATTTGCTTCATTATTCCAAGTAAAGATGAAACAATTCTTATTAATTTTTTTTATCAAACGGGATCAAAAAACAATTGCAGACTAACTAAAATAGTTGCATCATCTGTCCATTAATACTTTACACTGCACGTAATTACGGTAACTATACGCATTACTTGATGGACTTTTATCAATACGAGTTTACTCTGTATTCCTTGTCGTTATCCAATCAGTTTTATATGTCTGATCGCAAACGTTCCTGGCCATTTTTATCGATATACTGAATATAAACAAACTAGAATAGTCATCATTTCATAATAAAATATGTTATTTTAAACAACAAAGCACTCACATGTATTATGCTTCATATTAGGGAAATTGCTATTTTAATCTGTCTTTGACTATCCGATCTGAAACTCATATAGATTGAACAGTATCCGACCCAATCCCAAGCTCTTTGAACCGAATCCGATTCGATCAAAAATTTCACTATCCGCATATCTCTAGTAAATGAAATAGGATAAAAGTCACAGACATACCTTTAAAGACAGACCCTGAAGGCCTCAACCCATCAGCAGTGCTCACAAAGTCAGTGGCTCTCGCCTTCTCTGTGGTAGTACTTGAATGTATCAACTCCTTTGCCTTAGCTGATAGTTTTATAATCTTCTTGTTTTTAGTTGGCACCTTTACTTTCTCAGATCCAACAATAGGGAATAAAGGAGTTGCTTTTTCATTTTCTTTCAATTTTTCATCCAATTTATCTTCTTCTCCTTCTGAGTCTTCCTCATTTCCATATCCAGCGATCAATGAAAAAGAAGTTGGAGCTTTCTCACGAATTATTATTCCATCTTTCATAATACCATTGTCATCAAGTTTCAAATTGTTTTCCACTACAGCCGGTTCTATTGTACTGTTTAAATCATTTTCTATATTATTTACAACAGGTCTTGTTTTAAAATCATTTACATCAGACTCTATTTTGGTATCATCTATGATAGATTTCATTTCAATATCATTTTCTAGAGTTTGTATTTCATTATCAGATTCTGTTCTAGTCTCTATCACTATTGTTTCACTTTCATTTACAAGTTTATCGGTATTTGAAATATAATTTTCATGAGTTTTTTTAACTACTTCAATTGATTTTTGTTCTTCATCAATGACTTCAGTAATATAGTCTTCCTCATTTTCTAAATCAACATTGACTTTTTCTTTATTGATGTTAGTCAGAACAGGTTTTTTTACCATACTGATAGAAGGATTTTCTTGAATAGCTGATTGAATTTTTTCTGCAGCAAATTGATTACTTTCCTCTTTAGGGGTTTCAACTGTATGTTTAGTTTTCTCTGCTACTTGACTTTCTTCCGGAATATCAAAAATGGGCGCATCACCTCTAGAATCCTTTGGTTTATCTGGTGAAAAACAGGCAGCTTCTGAAGTAGATTTTGAAATTAATTTTTTTATTTCATCAGGGATTTCCCCACCTAATTCTTGTAATATTTTTGCTTGATCTTTTAGCCTTTCAAGAATTGAATCTTCTACATCATCATCCTCTTCCTCATCATCCTGGATGTCTTTTGTATCATTTTCTTTATTAGTCTCACCTCCTGATGACTCCTCGCTGTCACTACTATCTTCTGAGTCTCTGTTTTTTAGTGACCTCAACCTAAACATCAAATACAGATTATGTTAGTTTTCATAAGAAACCGTACGATAAAAATAATGTCTTTTAAACTAATTTACAGAAACGGAAATATTTCCGGACCCAATATTCTAACAATCTCATTATCAAGCAGTGATTATAATGAAACTAAAAAAACTAATCAAACAAAAAATTTTTAAACTAAGCATAGAGAGGTTTTAAATAAAATTGTGCATTGATTTACCTTTGCAAAGCAGAAATCTTTTCTTTGTCATTCTGAGAACTGACTACTGAAACAACATCCTTTTTTAAGTTTGAGCCAACATCAGTCTTTGAGGCAGTTTTTGGAATTTTAGAGTCCGGCTTCTGTACAGTCACACGTTGGTGATTAACTACGTTAGGATCAACGTCTTTGGTCACAGGTTTGGGCTCAGATTTCTTTTCTTCTACAGGTAAAATGTAGCCTGGGGGTAGCTGAGGACCAATAGCTACATTTTCCTTGGGAGCTTTTTTGGTAGTTTTGTAATTATCTGCTTTCTTTTTTTTAGAAGAATTAATTGATTGAGCATCACTATCAGAATCTTCATCGTCAGAAGTGGGACCATATGATGTTATCAACTCAATTTTCCTAAACAAAGAATATCAGTTATTAGTTGTATGTAGTATATTTTAGTACATTTTTCATGATACAGTAAAATTCTCAGTTTACAAAAAGAAAAAAAGGTTATTTTGAAGGTAAATACTCTATTGTAAATATTGAATGCATTTCAGTTATACATATATTTTTTAGGGATGGACAGGTCTCGAAATTTCGGAAATTCCCCAAGAAATTATAATTCTTGTCCTGCGAGAAGGAAATTTTTTACGATCGAGAATTCCATTCGGAAGTTTTTTCCATTGCTTGTAAAAAAAACTAAATACATCGTTCGATCTCAATAATGTGGTTTTAATTAACATTCATGGTCAATTTCGGATTTTTCAATGAATATAAATTAAAGTGAAAGGATAACAAAATATGCTAGACTTGTCTCGATTAGCGTGGAATATAATTTATTGTTTATATTGTGGCAGTGAATTTACGAAGTAACAGTCGACAGTTATGGGCGAGCGTAGATGTGACGTTCTCACGACCCGTTCATTTGACAAGTGAATGAGATATCCGGATCACGATGCTCAATGAGATCTGTTAAGGTCGAACCCATTACTGACACTAAGATCCAATAATCAAAACCAAACAAATCTGGTTAAGGACAGAACCGCTGACCGAGACTCGAATGAGAATGGAGAATCAATGAAAACTGAATGAGCTTATATACCAATGTTCATCCTCGTCAGTAACGTAAAACCATTCAATCAAATTGCTCCCGAGAACAGGTCACTTAACTGTCCAGAACCGATTGATCCAGATCACTGTGAAGAACAAAACTTCTCTTTCCACAGCAATAGTCCATCTCGCTCATGTTATACGTACAATGAACCGTTCAGTTTGTTTCGGAACTGAAATTATTGTATATTTTCCGTGAGGTGACTGTGATCCGTTTTGGTGTTTAATCTGAGCAGGGAATCATCCAATGATTTGACAGAAGAAAATATTGTATCATATCATACAAAATATCGCGATGGCGTTCTAGCATCGTGCGACGTAATACAAGGTGAGGCATAATAACAAGCGATTTAAAAAAGCGCGCGAATCAAGCTGCGTTGGATGGAGGTGGAGGGGATAGCGTCAGTTACGTTTGGCGCGAAATAGCATTTAGTCGCAATGGAGCACTGGACCCCACAGCATCGTGCGTACGCTGTCAAAGCATTTTATGAAAACGGTAGTTCATACCAGTTAGCACGTCGTGCATTCCGCACACGTTTCAATATTAATCGGAATTTGCCGGTGCCGTCTGCATGTGCGATTAAAAAGTGGGTTGAGAACTTTGAAGAGACTGCGTCAACGACAAGGAAGAAAACAGGGAGACCGAAAACTGTGCGCACACCTGATAACATTGAACGTGTAAGAGTCGCCATTGAAAGAAGCCCTCGTAGCTCAGCTCGTCGACACAGCGTTACACTTGGGATTTCAAACAGAACGGCAAGAAGAATTTTACACAAAGATTTACACTTCCACCCGTACAAAATCCAAATTGTTCAGGCCCTAAAAGAAACAGATGTGAGCAGAAGCCGGTTCAGCTTAGAATTTTTGGATTTGATTAATCAAGACGAGGACATTGTAAACCGTTTGTGGATGAGTGATGAAGCACATTTCCATCTCTCCGGTTACGTGAACAAGCAGAACTTTCGATTTTGGAGTGAAGTTAATCCTAGAGAACTGCATCAGCAACCATTGCATTCCACAAAAGTTACTGTGTGGTGCGCCATGTCTTCATTAGGGATCATAGGGCCATACTTCTTTGAAGATGGCCATGGCAATGTTGTGACAGTGACTACGCAGAGATACGCAGAGATGTTGGACAACTTTTTTACTCCACAACTTGCACACTACGAAGTGGACGATGAGATGTTTTTCCAGCAAGATGGAGCAACATCCCACACTGCTCGAGTAAGCATGAATATTGTCAATCAGTTGTTTCCAAATCATGTGATCTCCCGAAAAGGAGATATTGCATGGCCCTCTCGTTCACCTGACCTCACAGCATGTGATTTTTTCTTGTAAGGTTATCTTAAAAGTAAAGTTTACCAAGATAATCCTCCTCGAACAATTGAAGCCCTGAAAGAGCGGATCCGGCAGGAAGTTGGTCAAATCCCACTGGCAATGCTACGCAATGTGATGAGTCACTTCAAGGTCCGGCTCGAGGAATGTGTGCGTGTAAACGAACGCCATCTTACTGGAGTTATTTTCAAAAAATAACAGACATTTTACTGTTGCAGAAAATGCTTTTTCATGTATTTTAATATTGTGATATAAACATATTTTTGTAACAAAATGTTTTTATTTAACAGTCTTTTAAAAATCGCTTGTTATTATGCCTCACCTTGTAGTATTTATTTATTTTAAATCGAATAAAAAATAAAGATATATACGTGGCGAATGTCAATTAATTATTTTATTTATGAACACTTTATATCGCCAAATTTGCACAAAACATTTGCAGGGATACAATATTTTTTTCTGTCAAACTGTTTCCTAACTAGGTTAGAAAGTAACACAGATGGAGTGTAAACTGTGGTGCAATACAATAATTTTGATTTGTAAATTCACTGACCGGTTCCCTGCTCATAATTGTTACTACTACGTCAATGTTAAATGCAAAACAATTCAATCCAAATATTTTCTGATCATACTACGGAAGGATTTAGCACAGAACAAAATAATTTTTATTGAACCGAAACATTATCGTACTTCTCGTTTTTAATTCATAAATTTATAATTTAGCTGCACAATATCTTCGTTGTATCACCAGTTGGCAATTACTTTGCTGATGTTTCCGATTGCATTTCGTCTGGCTAGGCCTACATTATTTGCCAATCACGTAAATGGTTTTGACTCCAAGACGTCAGAAATTACATCATGATGAAATGATTTATCTTTTGTTCAGTATGGCTTCATGTATCTAAGTGGTTTCGAGTTGCACACATTTCATTACCGATCATAATATATTTAAATAATTGATCCTAAACATCTTTAAAGTTTATTTTTAGATTTAGGTGCACAATTGTTACTATCATATCGATTGAACTACTTTGGCATCCAGATTTTTCAAATTTGATTACATAATTCACAGCTTATTTCCAGTTAATTGTAACAACGTTATTACTGAATAAAATAACCATAGATTCACTTTACATGGCGTATACAAAATCAATTTTTTGTTGACAGGAGGCAATTTTTAAAGCAACCAACTGCGTTTGTTGATGACGCCTGAATCGTGGAATCATTTAGGTTGGATGATCCAGCTTTTGCCTAAAAGCTTAGCTACTGTGACAGTAACTCAAAATTACCAGATAAACCATATCAGCCATCTATGTGGTTAGTTGACAGTTACAGAGAAGAAACAGAGGTTGCTTTCATATGACCATAGCGAACGCATCAGTGGGAGTTATATAAATAGAATTAAAAAAGTATAGAATTAATAAAGTAGTTATAAATAGAATTAAAACAAATGCACATCTCTATATATGCAGTAATAATTACTACATTTATCCTTGTTATATTGGAGAGATAGGACATTAGCAAACTTACCTTAGAAGACAAGAACGAAGAATTAACTAGGTGTGTCAGGAGAGAAGCAAATTCTTTTGCGCATTTTTTCAACAGATTTGATGACACTCCATTAACACCCGAAGAACAGCTAGAAGCTTAGAAGATAAAGACGCTATTACTTTTCCTACTTCCTCCTCTTTAGCAGGCGATATAAAGAAAGAATGAGTCACCAGATTTGTAGTAATGAAAGGTGGTGTAGATTTATTGATACCTAATCGGTTGCCAATATCGGCAAAGAAAGTGTTGAAACGGTTGGAAACCATTTGTGGATCGATAATCAATTTGTTAAGATTGTTTTTCATATGTATTTGTTTAAAATGTATTGCCAACAATAATTATTAATCGGTCAATAAGTCAAACAACTTAAATTAACTCTCTACTCGTCAAAAGACGCTGTAGCATCTCATTATGTAAGCCTTTTTGTTAAACGAAATCTCCCTCTCTCTACTCACCTGAAAAAAGTGACAGTGGCATTGAAAATTTGTGTGATTATGTGTTTATTTTGTGTATGTTACTACTACTCTGGTGTTAGTGAACTTGTCTTCTAAAGTAAGTTTGCTGATGTCCTATCTCTCCAATATAATAAGTTATGAATAAGAAATGTGCTCTTCCTTGTTTTATTTTACCCTTAATCATACGTTATCAGTTTAGTTATTATGAACTAAAAAAATACACCAAAGAATAGGTAGTACACAACGACAGTCAAATGAACTAGACGATGTAGTGAATGAGTTCGTTTATTGTGATTTGAACTAGTTCAATTCAAAGTGAACAACAGAGCTGGGAAGGTAGCGATCACTGTAAAGAGTTACCGTAGTAGTGATCACACATGTTGGTTGTCCGAGTCTAATAGTAACTTAACCTAAAATAGCGTGAATAAAACTTAAGTGCTGGTTAGTGTCTTTATGACCCAAGAAAGGGGACGAGAGATCCGGTTCAAGATGCTCAAAAAGACCTGTACCGATACAAATCTAATGGTCTGTACATCGTGGAAATTATGCATCTTTTCGTTCATATCAATAACACAGCTCAGCTAAAGGGTCCCCAGTGCGGGTCACTTTACATCCCATGAATCAAATTTCCCATATTTTCTAGGTGAATGTTCATCTCAGTAGTAGTATACGTATGTGCAAAGAAACGTTCAGCTCCTTTTCGGAACTGAAATTATTGTATACTTCTCGCGAGTTGATTGAGGTCTATTTTGTTATTTTAATCTGAGCAGGGACTCATCCAATGATTTACCATCAGTTTGGTTGGATGCTGCTTTTGCCAACAAGAATCGCTACGTTTTCGCGGTACACTTTGAACTGAACCATCAGATAAACATATCGGCCGGCTGTGAAACAGTATAATTGGCTTGCATAGAAAATCTGATCTGTGATATGAATGAACAGATTAAATCTTTATAATCCTCGTTGTTTCAATTAATAATATACTTTCTTAGTTTCTTACATAATATTAGTTATGAAAAAATGAAAACGGTTAAACAAAACAATGCCACATAAAAATGTAGGAAGGCAGGAAGTAAAAAGTTTTATTTATCAAATGTTACAGTTACAAACAACAAATCAAAATTATTGTGTTCAGTTTAGATGTATATATTTACGAATCTGGCTGGACTTAACATAGGCTTAGGATGGTATCTGCCTTTTACAGTTGTCTTGGGTGAACAGGAAATCCTTGTAAATACTTGCTCGAAAATACTCAATACTCAAAAAAATGCCAACTACTCGACTCGAACTCAAAAATCACTACTCGCACACCCCAACTTATAACTGTAAAGAAGTGTATTAGTGGTCGTATCGGGAATCAAATCTGGAACGGCTGTGTGGCCAGCTACCGCCAGTCCCTTGTCTAGAACCGCTCTCAGAAAATGTAATTTCACTAGATGTTGAATCCTAAATGTGTAGTAGTTTTAGTAAGATGAGATACACGATATCCTGGCTTGAATAGCAATTCCACACCAAATCCGATTATCTATGCATGTACATGGACTTTGTACATGGGAATGACATGTACCACATTTAACATATTGTGGTTTCTAATTTATCTATTCATAAAATGGTATTAATGGTGCTTTGATACAAGATGCATTGAGAACATTTTGTTACCAAATTTAATGTGTTTATTTATCTCCGTAGTAAAATATTACTTACCCAATGAATTTTAAGTTGCCACTTAACAAGTATAGGGTTTTGGAACATGTGAAATATTACATACCCAAAGTGTTTTACTTACTAATGTAAAAGGAGTGAAAACCTCAGTTACTCAAAGAGCCGCCTTTTTTTCTCAAAAACCGTAAAATTTTTAGATTTGGTTAACACCCTTAATAACAGTAAAGCCAACTTAAAAAAATTTCAAAATTTTCTAAAGTAGGAATTCAAAATGGCGGCAATCCAAAAGTTTCAAATAAGAACAACTTTTAAAATAATAGTCGTAGAACACTTTTACTTAAATAATTTTGTTTATAATTTAAAGGCAAATCTAACGATATCCTATTAATTTAGAACGAATAAAAAATAAACGAGGTATGACATTTTTTGTGATGCGCGGCAGATGGTGCAGGTCAATGTACGTAGCCAATACAACAATGTGACAATCACCTAACCCCTAAAAATGATTTTATAAGTTAATTAGCTAGTTAAATTAGTTTCATTTATTCAATATTTATTAACTTAGTTAGGATTTATAATTATTTTGTTAATTTAAATCAGGTTTTACACAATTCCTTTTGTATTTTCATTATTGAATGTAACGAAAACATAGGAAGAGTTTAAGGGAAACAAATAAGGTTGTTTTAACTAATATTCTTATTTTCAAAGAGAAAACAATTTGTATTAACTTATAAAAATCTTTATTAGGAGTTAGGTGGTTGTCACATTGTTGTTTTGTCTGCATACATTGACTTGCACCATCTGCCGCACAGTACATAAAGTGGAATACCTCGTTTATTTTTTATTTGATCTAAATAAACAGATATCGTTAGATTTGTCTTTAAATTTTCTAAAAAAGTTATTTAAGTAAAAGTGTTATACGACTATTATTTTAAAAGTTGTTCTTATTTGAACATTTATGATGGCCGCCATTTTGATTCCTACTTTAGAAAATTTTGAATTTTTTTAAGTTGGCCTTACTACGAAATTTCAAAATTTTACATTTAGTTTTTGAGAAAAAAATTATTTTTGAAAAAACAAAATGGCGGCTGTGAGTAACTGAGTACTTTCGAATGATTTAAATGTGATATTTAGATTTGCTCTTAGCCAAGAATCATTACGTCAAAAGGTTGGTAGAGAGTTCTGAACACGTACGAGGCGTGTTTTTAAAGTAAGTACCGTTTTGGAATCCCACCGCTGTAACGCTGCGATCGGCGTCCAGCGCATGCGTGCTAGATACTATTATCTTTTGGCAAGCCACAGCCGCCGTTATGGACCCATTTGACTGTATTTAAGGTCGCTTATGACTGTTTAAAATTCCTCCTCTGATTAAAAATGCCGCCAACTGTAAAGTACACGTTGTGATAAGTTTTCGTAACAATAAAGACATGAAAGCAGCTGACATTCATCGAGAGATCTGTGAAGTTTATTGAGAAAACAGAATGAGTGATGGGATGGTATGGAAATGGTGTGAGAGCTTTTAAGGTTATGCGAATGTGAATGATGATGAACGAAGTCAGAAATCTTCACTCATTATTGATGGTGCAAAATGTTGATGAAAAAGTCAGAGAAAACAGACGCTTTACAACTGCATCATTATGTAGTGTGTCTTCAAGTGTCAAGAAGTGCGATTATTGAAATAGTGACAGACTGTTTGAAGTACCGAAAGTTATGCTTACGGTAGGTTCTCAAAATGCTGACGGAGAATCAAAAAAACAAACGTTTGACAAGAATCACACAAAAAAAGTTTAACCAGTTCTCTCACATTCCTAGAACATTAGAATCGTGATGGTTACAATGTTTTAAACCAAATTAATTGTCACTGTGACATACTCAAGATGAGTGCTAGCTGCTTCCACATCCTTAGCTTTATGAAAACGTACATAGCGCATAATTCACAGTTGTCGGCATTTTTAACCGGAGGAGGAATTTTAAACAGTCATAAATAACCTTAAAAACAGTCGATTGTATCCGTAACGGCGGCTGTGGCTTGCTAATAGATAGTAGTACCCAGCACACATGTGCTGAACGCCGACCGCAGTGCTACAGCGGCGGGATTCCAAAACGGTACTTACTTTAAAAACACGCCTCGTATGTATGATGTGTATAATATCTCACCCAAATATAGATTTTAAAATGGCACAGTTTGAGAACCTTTATGAGCTGTAAGGATAAGTACAAATTCAGGCTCTTTCATTCAAATTGGAAAATAGAAGAGACTGAACATCTGGGTCTTTTAACACTTTTAGACTGATGTGAATATAAAAATTTAACAGTTACGTAAAAAAGTTACGTATGCTCAATGTTGTATCCTTAATTATGCATTAAGTTTCAGGTAGAAGAAATAATTTGTGACTTAAAAATTATGTTATATAGGTGAACAAATATAAAAGTTCACCTAAAAAATAACAAACCATTTGATGGTGGTGCATTAAAAAAAATACAAACACTAATGACTGAATGGCACAAGTTCCAAAAATTGTATTTGGTACTAGTATTTAATACTTCATAACAAAATTATACTAAGAAAATACGTACTCATCTTCCGAATCAGAATTTGGTTTTGTCCTCTTGTTATTCTTAACTTTTTCTTGAGCTTTATTTGATGCAAGTTTTTTGTATTGTTGTTGCTGAGACTGTTTAACGTATGCTGAAGCAATACCGCCAGAGCCTGAAACCACATCTTGAGTTTTACAGGTTCAGAGTAACAACATTCAAGTTAAAGTTTATACACACATATTGTTTGGAAAAAAACAGCTACAAAAAAGCTGATGTCATGAAAAAAGGCATACAGCACACCTATGGTGAAAGCACAATAACTGCAATCTCTCTTTCCTCCCTGTTGGATAGATCAGTGCTCCCAAAATAATTCACCATGTTACCAAAAAAATGCATGTTTCTATAATATGCAGGTAGTGTCAACAGAATCAGATTTTTTAAAACTAGCCTACATACTCTCTCTTTCTAAGATTAGTAATTATTCTAGTTACTTTTTATTAAGTGTAAAAGCTTCTTAAAAACTTGTGTTTGAACAACCTCCCCGCAAAACTTATCCATAGTCTTTTTACGCAGTTTTAAGTAATAATAAATATAGGAAGCATATTAAACTATAGTAACTAAAAGTAGGCTAAAATGCTCCTTGAAATAAATAAAATGAATTAAAAATCTGATAACATCAGATGAGTATTTTTTTTTGTTCTATCAGGCCAACTCTAACTACAAATCCCGGCATAAACTCTATTCACAAGTTTTATATGCTACAAGTTTTTTGTTCAATCAGGCCAACTCCAACTACAAATCCCGGCATAAACTCAGTTAACAAGTTTTATATGCTACAAGTTTTTTGTAAAAGGAAATTGAAAGAAAATTACCTTATTAAAATTGTATTGATTCAAGTTAATAGAGGTAAGAAATAACATAAAAATTGCATTAATTTTTATTTTATTTACACAGAATAAAAATGTTAATTGCTATAGTTTGCCCTTCATTTCCTTGTATTGTATTAACATAAATAAAGTGATTTTCTATTTTGTTGGTCTTTTAACAATAAATTGTTCTATATTTTTGGAATTTTAATGTTTCTACAAAGCAACAAATCTTTATTGCCTTCTTATATGTCATACAAAACTAATAATAGTCAACATATCTAAACAAAGTAAGACAATATTAACCCTTCGCAGGCAGAAATTATTTTACCCTATTTTAAAATAACACGTAATTATGTAATGTGTTTTAATGAAATGTGAAGTTAAATTTTTAAAAGTTTTAGAAATATAAGAATATATAAATTTATATTTCAGTTAAAATAATTTTTAACGCCATTTTATTGTAGATGGACAACTATAATGAAAAAGCAGAAATATAAAAAAAATGTTCAACAATTTAATTGAAACCTTTAACAGTATCTTTCATTTATAATACAATAACAACTACAACAAAATAATTGAAAACTATAAGACAGAGAAAAAGAACAATAAGTGTTGAAAACAATGTGCTTGGGTAGAGCGACAGACCGAGGATATTTTCGTTTTACGCATGTGCAAAGGCAGGAGACGGAGCTGCACCCATGCATGTTTTGGATTGGCTGCCTACTCCTTATCATTCATAGATGATTTACATTTTTGATAGGCTGAGGGAGTTGGCCAAAGACATGTTTAAGTTGATGCTACACTCTAGTAGAAGTTTTAGGAACTATCATTTACACTATCAACAGGAATATTTCATTTTTTTATATGTTAGTTTACTGCATTTGAGGCAAAATAGAGGCTATATATATCCGTTTGCCGTGTACGAAGGGTTAATAAAAATAACATAAAATATAGGGAAAAAACTTTTACATGATATTGTCTTTCAAGAAATTGTCAATAGTAAACTATGCCTTAGCAGTCAATAAGTTGTTACCTTGTTGAGAAAAAAGTAGTTGTTGTGCATTCCACTGTTCTAACGCAATCTGATAAGCACGCATCTCTTGTGGTATCTCCCATGTCACTTCATTTGTCTCAGTATTCCAGTAGTAGTAACAACCGCTGCCCTCATCATAACACTCTTGCCAGGCTGCATTCAACAAATTACGTTAAAGGTTTTCTTGCTTAAAAATTACTTAAATAAAAGCAGTAATAATTACTATAAAAGAATTATAAACAACAACCAAAAAATAAAGACATACCTACTTTCTTAATTACTTGCCTTCGCTTTTACTTGTTCAGGACAAGAAGAATAACTTAGAAAAAACAAATAAACTATGAAATTACAAACTATAAAGGTGAAAACAATCATGCTAATCTATTGTTATGACTTAACCCTTTTACGTGTTTTACGTGCATGACTTACCTGGTACATCATGCAACTTGCACTTGAGAATGCGTTTTGACATATTATAACACCATAGACAAGTCATTAGTTTTCTGTTATATGTAGTCGAATGTTGTAAGATTCAACATTGTGTCTTTGCTTTACGCTTAACTAGTTGTTTGATAGTTATTTGGTAGCATTGGATTGTTCATGATAGGTAGATAATATTTGGAGATTTCCAATGCTTTGAGTTCCAAAAAACTAGAAACATTAGAAATCTCCAAATATTATCTACCTACCTTAACTAATATTGTGATTTTTACCCACGTTAACGCTATTGTCAAGTCTTTTCTGACCCATTTTTTGGGCTAAACAATTTTAAATGTCTTATGTAAAAATATTCAATTATCTAACTGCAACACACGTTTTTAGAATTGTATACATTTAATAAATAGGCTTAAAAATAAACTGAAATCCTAACCAGATCTAAGCGACTTGTTTGAAAAAAAATTCATTTTTAATTTGAAAATAATTGTTCTACTATTAACATATACTATTATTACTATAGACGATATGTAGGATTCTATTCTTAAAAATGTACGGTTACCAAATAAAAAAAAAATGCAAACACTAAAGACGAGTGTTATAAAGAGTTAACAAATTTATATAAAATTTGAAACATATTTAGTTTTCACAATTTTTTTTCTTAGAAATTATTCAGAGACACCTCTTGTCATAATGACATAGATAAAACCACTAACAACACTATGGTTTTTACATACACAAGCATTTCAGTTTACCATCAGTACTCGAGGGCTCCATTTTGAGATTTGTAATTACCAAGGTTAAATTACTGCAAGCCAGTCTAAACTTGTTAGTTACGAGGTTATCTTCAAAGCTGTAAATTTTACTCGTGCGATGATACCTATGATATGTATCTTTCCAATGCACTTTAAATTGGTACTGTTAATACACATTTTAGTTCGTTAGCTTGAAACTGTCATTACTGTCTTCAAACATTGTCACCTGATAAAAATGCTTGTCACCGAATAAAACTATGGAAAGACGTCGATTGTGTGTTTACACTGAAGGATCAGGACTGCCAACCTAAATACTTACACCAATAAAAAAATATGCCAGTTACAAATAATCCATGAACAAAATACTTATTTAATAGAAACAAAAGTGGCTTAAAGGCTCAGCATACACCTAATGCTTTTAACCACATGCCTACTGAAGCATGTGTTTGGATAAGGCTATGTTTCTTAAGTACTCACATGTATGCCTGGAACTTGCAGGCCCTAGTTATTTTATTGCAAATAACACCAGAATTTATATAGTACTACAGTTAATTTAACTAACGAAATTGTGTGTAAAATAGTATCACAACTACTGTACTTACCGATTGTGGGCTGCAAAGTGTTACTCTCTAAATTAGTCACTTGCTCCCCTAGAGGTGCAGGCCCGGTCATTCGAGATTTTACTTTGCGTTTAGTGTTTTTAGATGAAACTTTAGATTTTTCAGTAGGCTTTGTGACATTTGGATTTAGTGGACCACTTTTCAATTCATTTGTTGGTTCTTCAGAGGTTATATCTGATATTTCCTGAAAATCAAAGAATTTCATATTTATTCAAACAAATTTCTTCACATTTATGTCACAGTTATTTTATACAGGATCTGAGAAAGTCAAAACAAAAGAGCAGTTAAAGCCAAAATGTTAGGTAGAAATTGATTTATACTTTCCTTTAAATTAATTGTAAATCAGGTATGTTATTTCAATTTTAAAAAGGCAATTTCATTATTGTAGCCTTTAACTAGTAAGCCTAACATTTTTTCTTGGTACAATACATAAAAGAGGTTGTTTGGTTTGTACTGGTAAACTTACCCCACTAACCTAACTATAACGTTAGTGGTATTCCCCAAACAAGTATGTTGGTATTTAACTCACAAATCAACCCATACACATAAGGTGGTGGTATTGTGAGTACATAGATGTTTGAAAAATTAAAAAATTGGAAACATTGTTAAATGCTTTAATTTAATTTCAACCATGTATTGTATTGGTGGGTGGGCCAATAACTCTCTGTGTGTATATAAGTTGCATCCCTCTCTCTTTATTTTTGTCTTAACTAATTTTTAAAATCTAAGTTGCTAATACACGCACACACACATAAGGTCGAAAGAAATATGGAAACGCTTCACAACTGTTGTATGACTTCACTTGTAAAAGGGAAATCTTGTACACCATGGTTAGAAAGAACACACTTTATGACACCATTAGCGACATTTCATCTTTTCAGGAAAGCCTACGAGGAGTTGAATGAAAATCTTTAACGTAAGCCTAGGTGGAGTTTGGTATCATATGAAAGTCTATTCAAGAGAAATTTATAACATTGGAGTTTCTGATTTTTTTTGTTTAAAAATATGTTTTTGCAGAAAAACTATCTCTAGTTAAAATTGATGGACAATCTATATCAGAGACTAGTTTGTTAATAAGATTGGCAAGGAGAAAATTTAATTTTCATGATATATGATTAAATGTAAATCACATGCAAACAGATAAAATCGCATCTCTTTCCCAATCACACAATAAAATAAAAATTATAAATTGTACCTTCAAGAAATCCTCAACTTTAGAATCTAGGTCCAATTTGTCAGTTTTATCTTCCAATTTGTCAGTTTTATCTTCATCTTCACTATCTGAGGTATAGCCAACTAACTTGGGCAACTGAGCATTTTCTTCATCTGATCCGTTTTGATCAGCTGATGGCGAAGAACTCTTGCCCACGTGTTCAAGGCATATTTGTTGGTATTTAGCTATAGACGAACAGAAAAATATGAGAAATAATAGATTATCTATAAAACACAAGAATTTAGAAGTTGATATCAATTGATAAAATTAATATAAATGTTCAGACACCACAGTAAAATAAAAATTAATGGGAGTTTTATATAACTTAAAATTATTCTCAATTATTACTATTGCATACTTATTTTGAGTAATTATACATTTTAAATCAAGTGACAGTTTAATATCTCAACTGCTAGGTTAATAGCTCTTGTCTACATTCCCCCCCCCCCTGTGCTGAGTTTTAAGCCCACCACACGCTACCAAGCCGAGCGCTGAACAGCAACAGATTTTGACATTTTACGGTAGTTTGTGGTAGATCCGAGCAGAGCCGCGAACCATCAGTTGTCAGTTTTTCCCCGACGCATCAAGGGATGTTACGGGTCGACGCTCGGTAGTGTGCGGCAGATTCGTAACATCCTGCTTTAACACCAAAAATCAGTGCCTCAGGTGGAGTTCTGGCAAAAGTCTCATGCTACATCTAGAATATGGTTTACTGTCAGTCAGTATTGTTTGATAGTCTATTTGATATAACTGTAGTTAGTGCAGTTGTTAAAGTTCAGCGATGGATTGGAGTGAAGAAGATGTTTATCGAAGGTTACATAAGCCGCCCTGTAATATCTTATTATAATTTATAAATAATATATTTTTCCTTAAACGAAACCTGGTAGTGTTATATTATTGCCTCTGAATTGTTATTTATCACCGCCTGGTACTTACCTCATCACTTTGAGCTGTCAATAAGTGCTCGGCTCATCCAATGATAAATTTTGTGTCTCAAACAACTGTTTTTGTTATCCTTTGTGGAGTGATAGTGTAGTCCCATATAAATATAATGCAGTTTAAACCAGCTGTAGTAGCACATCTCACTAACTAGCAGCACATCTCGCTAACTAGCAGCACATCTCACTAACTAGCAGCACATCTCACTAACTAGCAGCACATCTCACTAACTAGCAGCACATCTCACTAACTAGCAGCACATCTCACTAACTAGCAGCACATCTCACTAACAAGCAGCACATCTCACTAACTAGCAGCACATCTCACTAACTAGCAGCACATCTCACTAACAAGCAGCACATCTCACTAACTAGCAGCACATCTCACTAACTAATCAAATTACAGGCACTAATAAATCCTGTTAGATGAGATATCTTTTGCAAGTGTATATAATGAAGGATACAAGGTTAACTGTATCCTACAGATTCTTTGAAGATTTTAATTTCTTTTTGCCAATTTGATTGAATATCCAAATTAGTTCGGCAAAAGATTGCCTGCAAAGCTCTATATTACTAAAATAATGAATATACTACTAACTATAACGAAACAGTTATGATAAGAACTATACATACTTTGCCAAGATGCTTTTAAAGAGCTTGAGCTTGCGTCAAGTTCTAAAACTTGTCGGCGACTTGTCCCTCGTCTCTTCATATTGTATCAAACATCCAAAAAAATCCTAAAAAAGAAAGAAATATATTAAAATTCTTTAATGAGATGAGGTTAATAAGGTTTTTAAGCCTATTCTTGAGGCATTACAAGGAACTGATGGAGGTAAGTGGTCTGTTGCAGTCTTTTGTGATCCATCAGATGACATAGTCTTCTCTGTGAGACATGTGCTTCTCACGTTCAAGACGGAGTACTGAAAATGAAATACCTTCTCACGTCAAAACATTGGTTTGACCTTCTGTTCCAGATTCCAAGAAATCTCAATCAATGACATAAAGAAAATTTGACATCACTCTAATGGCAATAGGCATATCAGTAAATGTTGGTTGCCACAAGTCTCTAAATTGATCTATTTTGGAATTTATACTATCTTGTACGATCATGTTTATAAAATAGAAAGTTTTATGTAAGTTCTATTTAAGTTGTTTTCTTAATCCAACAGCTGATGAATGAAACTATTATAAACAAATTGTCGAATTGGTATTGCCATAGGGCTTGCATTGATACTTCTTAGAGCCCCAGGGGCAGTGCCCCTGATGGAATTTCAAAATAAAGATAGGCCTTTGTGTCAACCAGAGACCCTAAGAATGTCCATGCAAAATTTCAGCTAAATAGGTCCAGTAGTTTTTGCGTGATTGAGTAATACACACAGACAAACAGACACACCATTAGATTTTTATATAATAGGTAGATATGCATATTTTTTTGCTTATATGATTCTCTAGATCATTGTGAGTGCAAGGAATGTATAAAATAACTAGTTTCATTACATTTTACTATTTTTATGAATTTTACAATATACATCTGCAAAATGGCCAAAAAACAGCTAGGCGTTTCCAACAAATACTGTATAGTTGACGGTACTAGAATTAATAAATGTGTAGAGTATAATTCAGAACAATAATATTTAGTGGTTAGGGACTGAATGAACTAGACAAATAAGGAAGATAAAAATTTTACAAGCCATCAAATCAAATGATTCTTTACAAGTGATTAAACAATATCTAGGCCTAACTTTTTGTTGGTTCAGGGGAGAGTGGGGATGTTTGGACACCATAATTTTATTTTGCTAGGTTGGCTGCAGAGAGCCAGTTTCCCTCCAGAATGAAGAACTAACGTCAATCTCAGTGTTGATGTTGCTGGAGTTCCATTATGTTTGATTGGAAGCTGTTATAGTTATTCAGCAATCTCTGATTTTATATTGAATCTGGATTTCTTAGTATAGTGTTTTGATTTTACTGCATCTCCAATTCATATAATCAGGCTAGGCTAAATAGGCTAAACCTAACTGGTTTTTCAATCATTTATTCGGCTGGAAAAATGCTCTTAGGCCTAAAACTTACCTATCCAATCATAACCTAATTTACTGTATCCTAATAATCCATTTATTAAAAAAAATTGTGTAACTTCATAACTGGCGGGAATATAGATGAATTCAGTTATTGAGGTTATTGTTGGTGTTAGCATATAATGATAGTGTAATGGTGATTCGCCGTGAAAGTAGATATTCCTTTAGGCCTATATCTTGAGAAATAAACCGGTGTGAAACTGGCAATAACTTATCAGCTGCCTACCTTCACTGCATGACTCATTACTGTATTGCAAATAGCTTTATCAAAATGAATGCTGCTGCAAAATTGATGAAAATGTCTAAAATTAGCCATTTCTTTAAAATTAAAATTTATATTTATAAAAGGAGTTTGTTATTCTATTTTCAACAAAAAAATCTCCACTTTTTTAGAGACTTATATTAATAGCTGGAATTTACAGTAAAAATAAATTAAATGCGCTCAAGTTTGAAGGTTTTTTATAAGGAATTAGCTGTACCCACCCGCTTCGCCGGTCATAATATTGAGTTTTGATTTAGAACCTAATAGCTGAAAGAATTCGAGCATTTTTGCTTCTTCTACCAATATTAGATTTTTTAGGAGGCATGTCATAAAAAGTAAACTGCAAAACAAATAATTATTTATTTTTTATTTCACGTTCCACCACATGTTTTAATTACCGAGGAGAAAAGGTTAACACCAAATACAGATCACCTGATCAAGTAAAAGTAGTGTGTGCTACACTCTCAAGGTGAAATGTAGAACTACAATAAATCAAAACATATACAGTACTGTTGTTGTGAGAACTTCAATCTGCTTATGGCATGTGAAACTACATTAAACCGCACAGTCATATGTTTTTTTTAAACAATTCAGATTCTCCATTTGAATAACATGAGATCTTTAGGAGCCCGTGGGGCGGGACCCTGTGGACGGATCTGCATCAAACTTCACAGAAACCATCTCGGGAGTATACAGGACAACATCCTAAAGTTTCATGGCGATAGGTTGGATGGTTTGGCAGCGCATAAACTTCAAACATATATATATATACACAAACATCCTCTTTTATAAATATAGACTAAGAGGCCTATGAAAATTCGAATCACACCATTGTTTTTTTCATTTAATTGTACGTAACAACATGTGCATTTTTAACTTTTATTTAAGTTGTACAAATGTTTATTTTTGTTGGAACCAAAAAGTACCGGAATTTTAACTAACCTAGTTTCCACTGTACATCAAATTAATGCCGTTATTACTTAAAAACAGCCTGCTAGATGGGAATGTTTTCTAAAGTTTTATAAATTTTGAGATTGTAAGTTAGGAAAAACAGTTCTTATCATTTTTCTGAAACGTAATTTTTCATGGCTTTTAGTGGTTGTAACATTAATTACTTGCTCTTGCTGTAATCCTTATGATATGTATAATTACGATTCATTACTTTCATGTGTCAATGCAGTAATTTTATATTGATTTAAATCAATTAAAAGTTATTATATATTTAAATAGGTAGAAATACTTCTATTTATTAGTACTAAAAATGAATTATATAATATTATTATGGATGTATTATAAAAGTAAGCTATATATAATCAATCATTTACTTTATATATGCGTATACATATATTTACCAATATATACTTTAAATGTATTATATAATATTATAAAAATAATTATAACAGTATATAATGACTCATTCACTGCACAGTCTGTAATGTTATTATACATATTGACTAACACTCCCTTTGCGGCTTTGCCCGCAAACTTTCAAATTGTATACAAAATATATGAAATTTATAATTTTCTTAATTCAAATTATAAGTATTTGTATGCATAAAAGCATTTTAGTTTAATAACTTAGGCTAAAAAGTTATGTAAGAAGCAGAAGATATGCTCTATTTATTCAGCCTCTTTACTATACTAAAAGCGTATACTACAATAATTGTTAAGAGTATGTGATATGTTTTTTCGCATTGATGTATTATAGGTTGATTAACGTCCTTAAAATTTGCAGGGATAGATTTGAGAGAAGTGTGCTATTCCCATGGACAATGTTAACCCTCCATCGGGCGCGTAAAATTTAAAACACGATCGGGCGCACAAGGAGGTTTCCTCCGGGTTTAATAAAAATCAATATATTTCAATAAATCTTACTTTATTGGTTAATTTAACAATATAAAACTGTTCCTCAAGTTAAAAACAAACAAACAAAAATAAATTGTGGTGAAATATTTTAATCATAAAATTATTATTCTAAAAACCCAAAATCAAAATAAATCGTAGGAATATTCACCATTGTTGTGACAGAAATGTTACACTGACTCACTGCTGTACACTGACTGACTGCACAGAAGAGTGTTCACGGCAAATGAAAAATTTGCATTGTGTACATCTTGTTTTTGACAGACGGTTCTTTTTCCAGTCACACAGGCAGTATCGACCAGATGTCACATCATCATTAGGAGGCGCAATTTGATTTTCAAAATAATCAATACCCATGATCTCAGAGATTATTGGGTACATTAGAGGGTATTGAGTACACAATTATTCCACAACACAAGCAGCAGTATATTGCATTTTTGTCTGAAAAACCAGAGCACAATCGGGTGCACACGGATTTTTCGTCCTGAATCACATAACGCGGTTGGGCGCACACAGAGGTTTCGTCCAGCACGTAACAAAAACTCGCCTGACACTGACTGTTGTTTTGAAAATGGAGGGAGGGGTATCGTAATCACTTCCTAGAATGATGCTCGTACAGAAAGCCAGAGAGCGAACTGCCAACACCAGGATAACATAGCCTTATGAATAAAATAAAATAACCACGGAGGAAACCTCTGCAGCGCGTCCAATGGAGGGTTAAGAAGCCTGTTCTAGAGTAGGCAGTCCATCAACTTTTGTTACTTTGACAACAAAAGGAAAGACAAATAACGTAGTTTATAAAGATGTTTTTCAGTAGGTTATGCTTAAAATTCTTAATGTGCATGCATAATATGATAGTAAATTGTTGTATTATAAATTTATAACTTGAAATAAAAAGTAATAATATTACTTTAACTTATGTTTTTTTAAACCAATGTGAACATTTTCATTTTTGTGTTGTTTTTCTGAATCACTTCTGATTAATATATTATAGGTTAATTAACTTCAATGTGCCAGTGATCCTGTAAGTTGAAATGCATAATCCAAGAGGATTTACAGTATCACTGGCAGATTGAAGGTAATTAACCTATAATATATTAATCAGAAGTGATTCAGAAAAACAACACAAAAATGGAGATTTTCACATTGGTTTAAAAAACATATAAATTAAAGTAATATTATTACTTTTTATTTCAAGTTATAAATTTATAATACAACAATTTACTATTATATTATGCATGCACATTAAGAATTTTAAGCATAACCTACTGAAAAACACCTTTATAAACAACGTTATTTGTCTTTCCTTTTGTTGTTAAAGAAACTAAAGTTGATGGACTGCTTCTTAACATTGTCCATGGGAATAGCACACTTCTCTCAAATCTATCCCTGCAAATTTTAAGGACGTCCTTGAGACTCATTAAAAGTGATTGCAAAACACAAATTAGTACGGAAGTGTACTCTTTTGAATTGGAATGGATAGTCAGTAGGAATTAACTGGATTCTAGGAATAAAAAATACAGATCCTCCTCTAGCACTGCTAGTAATTATAGTTGCTTCAATAACATTTTAATGGAGAGAAGTTACTCGTAAACCTGTACCATTGCATAATTTTGTTGGAAAAAGGTTTCTGAGAAGCGTATGACCGGTGTTCAAATTTTTAAAATGAGTCTATGTGGTAGAAATTCAGGTGGGTCTGTATGCAGAATTCAGTTGTAAATTGTACAGCATCATCTACTTGTACAATTGAATCTATCGATAGGCATACAACTTTTATTTTTTGAAAAGAGTTCAGTAAAATATTATTAATTTCTACAGCTGTCTCATTTTTTGGAGTCAATATTGTTTTTTCACAAAGCCGCTCAGTTGATTTTTGCTTAATTAAGTATATATACTGTCCATTAATTCCGTTAGAGTAATTACCACATTTCCTAGTTCTGAGTGGAAATTGATCTTTCCACCAGATTCAGAATAATTATCACCTATTCTCAAAAGTAGATCAGGAAAGTTTCCAGCAGTTTCATCACCTCCAAGATATTTTCTATAAGAGAGAATTTTATTGTAACAGACACATCAAAATCAGTTATAATAATAGAGTTTGACAGAAAAGCTTGAGGAATTGTATGATGGGTGTAGAATAAACAGGATGGTTGACAGTCCATAGGATCAGACAAGCTTCTGGGTGGAGATGTTCTCGTAGGTGAGGGAGATGTTGATGTCACAGCAAGTAAGACGTCAAAATGGCCTTCAAATTGTTCCCCCTGAACCGGAGACGTCGTTTATCCATTTCATTCTATCCATATTTGGCCAGAAGTTTGCCATCACGATATATTTCAAACTCGATGTGGGAAATGCCTCCCGCTGCATTGGTGAGGAACATCCTCACAATCTACAGCTTCAACTATGTCTTAAAAAAGGGAAAACATTAAAATGATGAAACCTCTCTTCCAGGGAATTAAAATGTACACTTAACTTCAATTAAACAAACTTCAGAGATAATTATTTACGTAAAAGTAAAAATAATTTAAATGAAACTAATTTGTCAACAAATCGAAAATAATACCGTAATTAATCACATATGTGGCAAATTTGTGCCATGTTTGTTTTTGTCTGTCAGCTGTTTTAAATAAATTATTAAATTATATTAATGCCATTCTTATTCTTATGGAAAAAATGGAATGTTTGGGGGGCTGTTTCTACCCCTCGGAAATGGAATTTAAAAAAATCCTTTCGTAGCACGCATTAAGACCATAACACAAAGCTACTATACAATTTTCAAGTAGCTATCTTTTATGGTTTACGCTGCACATTGATTTTTAGATTGGCCGCCATTAACGTTTGGAGGGCTGTTTCTACCCCTCAGGGATGGAATTTCGAAAAACCCTTTCTTAACATGTACTAAGACCATAAAATGAAACTCCTTTAAACATTTCAAGTAGCTTTCTTTTACAGTTTAGGCTGTACGATGATTTTTAGATTGGCCTCTATGAATTTCTTATGTAGAGGTGTAAACTTTTTACAAAAAATCATAATTTTTGCACCTCAACACTAAAATTTCACAAAAACCTTTCTTAGCATGCACCTAGATCCTAAAATGTTCAAAATCCTACCTATTGTGGTTAAGGCTGTGTTGATTTTTAATTTTTCACTTCTTCTCTTATAAATACAAAATTACATTACAGCCTATTAAAACCTTAACATGTTTACACAAGTATGGTAATCTTAGTATTAAATAAAAATCTAATGGTGTCTGTATTTGTGTTACTCAATCACGTAAAAACTACTGAACCCATTAATCTGAAATTTTGCACGGACATTCTTAGGGTCTGTGGTTAACCCTCCCAGTGTCCAGTAGTCCAGCCTTTTTTAGTTACTTTGCAGCGTTTTGTAGAAAAATGTTGAGCACACACAAAAATAAGTAAAATCTTGAAGTATTATATATCAATGTAAAGTAAACAAAATAAGCTATATTAGAAAAATATTTTTTTTTTTACCTACCTTGAGTATTGTTGGTGTTATCCTTGATTGTATTGTAAAAAATCTAAATTTCCCAAGTTTTGTTCAAAGTTTACACTATGCTAGTAAGTTATTTCACTATATATAAAAAAAACCAAGATAGCAGTTTTGTTGCAAATTTCATACATAAAAAGAAAATATATACATTATAAGGTTTATTACTACACTGAAAAAGGTACTCTATGAATTCTCTGAAAAACTGACAGACTGTTAACACAATAACTGCGTTGTATAAATCAGGTTTTTTTTTTTTTCACAAAGGAATAGAGGAAATCCAAAGACGTGGGATGTTAAGTAGAATCTCCTCTATCGATTCATAAATATTACGATGTATTATTACGAAAAATAACCGAGTTAACATTATAGTTTCCAAACGATTGCTTGATATCGACGAATCGACAAGTATCATTCAGAGCGCCGCTATTGAGGTCGAATTTTCGACAAGTAACGTCGAGAGGGTTATCACATAGGCCTTTTTTATTTTGAAATTCCACCAGGGCACCACCCCAGGGGCTCTAAGAAGTATCAATGTAACCCCTATGGCAATACCAATTTGACAATTAATTATTTATAATAGTTTCATTAATCAGGTGTTGTAATAAATAAACTACATAGTTCTGAAGTAAATTAAATCAAGGCTGCACAGAAGATTGTGACGTCACATGGGCGAAATCACCTAGTTTGATTATTCGATAAAATACTGGTAACTTCATCTACCCATCACATTGAAGCATTCAGCTAAATAGTAGGAAAGTTATTTACCACCTATCAGCTGGAATTGAAAACTACGGGAATTAGAACAGTATTTTTGTGTTTATTGTTGCTATTTCACCCATGTGACATCATAGTCTACTGGGAACAGTGACTTAGGAGTACCGTGACCACAACACACTTTTGCATTATACAGATGCCAGTAGGTACATGTTTTGTATTACTGAATGTAATAAGCACAATATAAAACAACGTTAACCCCGTATGAAGGATGTGTACTTTGCTTGTATATATTAAATCAATAGGATTTTCATAGAAATGCCAAATGTATCAACAGTAAACTAAAACTCTATTCAACGAAAATTATTAATAAATAGGAGTATTTCTACCTATTTAACCCTTTTAGTGCCGGGAATCGCTGTCAGCGACGCCCCTTACTAGTGCGAGAAATGCCAGCGTCGCTGTGAGAGACGCGCTGTATTTGTTATAGTGCATCGTTATGTTTTATTAAATGGCCGCCAGAATAATACCAGACGCTTTGCCAATGACCGCTGCACGCAGTTTTGCTCTTGGACTGTGTCTAGATGACGTAACTGTTCCGTGACAGACACGTAACTATTAGGTATAACTATTATGTCGCTTAGCAACCAATGTGTAATGTTTTAGTTATAATTTTGTAAAGAGATAATTTTAGAAGTATAGTAAATGAAATTATATGTATTAGTTCAGTTTTAAATGCTCTATAAAATGCCGTTCAGGACAATATTCTAAAATAAAATTATAACTAACATACGGACCTTCAAACTTGAAAAAAAATTAAAAAACACTTTTTTTCTCAGTTTTTAGAAAAAAATAAAATTTATTACAAATAAATGTTAAATATTTATACATAGCTCTATATACCACTTATTGCTCTTTCATTTAAAAAAGAATTTATATAAATATGACTAAAAACATGGATTCTATAAATTTTTACCTGGAACGTTACATTTTTGCCAAAATTAGCCTGGCACTTTTCGCATAGGAAATGCAAAAATGGCCCGGCACTAAAAGGGTTAAATGTATAAAACTTTAAATCAATATTAAATTACTGCATTGACTTAAACACATGAAAGTAATGAATCGTAACTATACACATCATAAGGATTACAACAAGAGCAAGTAATTAATGTTATGACCACTAGAAGCCAAGGAAACATTTCAGAAAAACAATTTGAACTTTCTTCTTAAGTTACAGTCCTAAAATTTATAAAACTTATAGAAAACATCAACCAGCTATTAAAATATTAATTCTATAAATTAACGGTTTTTTTTAGTAATAACCGTGTAAATTTGATGTACAGTGGAAACTAGGCTAGTTAAAATTCCGGTACTTTTTGGTTCCAATCAGGATAAACATTTTTCACTACATTACTATGAGTTCAGCTGTTTTCGTAATGTGTTTACAACCTGCGAAACATCATATTTTCAACAGATGTCTATTGTTTACTACCGAAAGTAACATTGTTTACAACCGAAAATTTTCCACAGTCAACAACACCTGTTTTTAAACATGTTTCTAATTTAATAAACAGTTAACATTCCAAAAATGAGTTTTTATTCCGTAGTGTAGTGAAAAGTATCGTTCAAAACTCGAATGAAAGTGTTTTGTATATTCTCGACCATTTGAAGTGCTCGACAAGTCTCGCACTTCAAACATATGATCTCGAACATGCAAAACCCCACTTTCCACTCTTGTTATGAAATATACTATTTACAACTTGCAATACAAGTTTATAATGCACATGTCATTAAGTATAATTAAATGAGGAAAACAACAGTGTGATCAGAATTTTCATAGGCCTCATAGTCCATTATAAAACAACCTCCAAACTAGGGTGCACTTAATTTCTACGCTGACAGTTAGTGGCATGGAGACTACAAAATGAGTCTCACTATCAATGTTTATGATAAACTGTAAATTCCAACTGTTAATAAAAGCCACTAACAAAGTGTAATTTAGATATTTTTTGTTGAAAGTAGAATAAAAAACTCCTTTTAAACATTTTAATTTTTAAAAATGGGTAATTTTATACTTCATCAATTTAGCAGCAGCCTTCATTTTGTTGCAATACAGCAATGAGTTTCGGGAATTGTCTAACCGGTCATTGATGGCAGGCAGCTGATGTTTATTTATTTATTTAAATTCCAACGGTTACACCATTTTGTTAAAACAATACAATTACAATATGGCAAAATTAAGCTATTACAAAGTATACAAAAATACACACATAAGAATATATATATATATATATAAGAATACACACACACACATATATATATACATACATATATATACATGCATATATATATACGCATACATATATATACATAACACACATATATAATAAAACAATTTCTAATACTAATATGTTATACTACGGAATAATACTAAATCATACTAACATATACACTTATTGTAAACTATAGTAAGAACACAGATCTAAGGCTACAATATTGCTAAAAGCTAATTAAGAACAAAAATTATAACAATAAAGAAAAATTAAGTTAACCAACATCAATACTATAGGATATACTCTAGATATAGAAATACTATAGTTGTATCAATGCTGACAAAGCTATGAAAAGAAATTACATTAGTGAAAAACTCAAAAAGGACAAAAGAGATTCAATATCAACAAAGACAATCAACATCAATTATCCCCCAGAAAAATTATTTTGACAACTCTTTTAAATGAGGGAAGCTTCATGTCAAAAAAGTCAACTTCACTAGATACGCTGCATCCAATCCTCTGTATCCGTGCCAAACAACTGTTCTGGCTGTATGAGGTAGAATGCTGCCCTCTACCAAACAATTCTTGTGATCTGGTGGCCATAAGTGGTGCACGAATATGTATCCTCTGAAGGAGTTGAGGACAGTCAATGGCGCCTGAGAGCAGTTTGTAGAGGAATAGTACGTCCAAAACTTTACGTCTATCCTCCAGGCCAGACAATCCCATTTCTAAGGCTAAGACATTAACCTCTCTGAAGGGGGTTCCCAGCCGAACTCCAACCATTCGAACAAATTTGTTCTGAACACGCTGAAGAGCTTCAATTTGTCCAGCCTGATAAGGTGTCCAGGCCACCGAAGCAAATTCCAAGACTTTGACAAATTCCAAGATGTTGACAAGTTCTTGCCAGTTTCACACCGGGGAGGAAGAATTGCATAGAGACCAAAATTGTTTTCAAATTCATATTCAGGAGAAAAAAATTAAATTTTTAAAAAAGATGATTAATATATTGATTAAATTAACAGATAGTCTATACGTCAATATTACTAAAGGTTTTATAGCCTATATATATATCCAGGCTTTATTGAGTTTTGGCCAAAATTTGTGACTTTCACAGAATAAAATGCAGGTTATTAAAATATAGTCAATTCTCTATCTACTTTTGGCAGTTTTCAAATTTTGATGCAGGTGGCAAGAAATTGCTTTAAAATACATAACCTAACAGTTTTCTTGTATTTTAACTTTTTCATGTAATTTTTTTCTTGGCCTTCACTGTAGGTTATATTATAACTGAATAATTATTAATCTTTTGTTTGATTGTAGTTTCATTATCCTTGAATAATTAATAAAACAGCAGAAACATCGCCACAGCATTAAATTAGTAGTTCCGTGGCCTTTCTATGTTTATTAGGCCAGTAAGTCCTAATGTCTGTGTGTCACAGCCCCAAGACAAATAATGTTGGAGCCCAAGAATGTTGTACCCATTTTCCTCCTACTCTTGCTGTTTTTCTCAATGTATGATTGCACTGTCACAGAGGTGAAAGCAAAAGAATAGACGTGAGTAGTGTGACTGATGTTCACTTCGCTTGCTCAAAAAAAAGATTAACCCTCCAAGTGATATCGGCTCGGTCCGAGCCGTTAATGACCCCCTCTGAATCGATAACGGCTCGCTCCGAGCCGATCGCGAAAAGCGCCGCAAACAAACAACTAAAATCGGAAATCAGTTATATTTTATACTAAAATGTTCAGAAAGAGTTCCTCTTTATGATACTCTAAGTCAAACGTTTTTCAAATACGCGGGAAAAGTAGTATTGATTATTTACGATCAGCTGGTTCCCGCGCTCAGTCATTCGTGTTCTGTGACAAAGCGTCGTATATCAGTGTTGTTTATTATTCCGTTTGAAGGTTATATTAGTGCGTTTAGTTGTTTTATTTAGTTTGTATGTTTGTAAATATTGTTATTATTTGTAAATATGAGTCAACTAAGCCGTTTGAACCACTTCTGGAGACCTAAAGGAACTAAAAAGAGAAAGACACCTGCTGTAGCGGAGTCAGATTCGGAATAAGGGATATTTATCCTCGTTATTCCATGTAAATATATAAATATAGTTATAATTTGCTGCAAACAGTATTTTATTCAGTTTTTAGAAACATTTACAAGTAAAAATAAAGTTTTACAGTCCTATATAAATATTATAATGCAACTTTATAATAACAAATACACTTTTCTGAAATTTCTGCTTTTTTATGCTAGTACAAAAACATTTTCTATGACTTTCTTGTATACTACAACAGATAAACTGTGAGTGTTACATATTTTTGTGTTTAGAACTAAATTGTGTAACTTTTGTATATAATGGATTTCAAAAGTGTTTCCATAACAACTATAATAAATAGACTCAAAAACAAAAAAATATTTTTGAGAAAAAATTTTTTCAAGGTCATCCAAAGTTTTTCAAGATGAGAAAATTTTTGGTAAGTTTTTCTTTTTCATAACCATTTAGTACATATTATTTAGAACATTTTGATATGTAATATGTCATATTACAGGTATATTTAACATTTTTTATGAATTTTATAAAAAAACACTGCGCGATGCCTAAAACAGGCCTATCACTACAGAGTAAAATGCATATCACTTGGAGGGTTAAAATGTCAGGCAGTGTCCGAATACCCAGGACTCACCGCCATATATGGCCTATACTCTCTGCCTCTGTATGAATTAATTTAGTAAGCCTACTACTTTAAAAACGATTCAGTTTCAAAAACATCTAAATAGTGAATAACTACCAGACTTTCAATACCTAGCCTACATATTGTACAATAGGTCTGATGCCTCAATTATCCAGGCCTAGCCTAATAATGTATTCTCTCATTTCCACATATTTAAAATATATTAATATTATAGACTAGAACCCAAGTAATTTAGTAGTTCTAATGCTGTACCCGATTTACCAGCAAATTAATATACGAATATAAGTGCAAGATATTTCATTATGCTTAACTCAAACGAAGGATCTAAAAAGTTGTAATGCTGAAACTTACGCTAGAGCAGGATATACGAAAACTGCACACAGTTAAGTTAAAAACCCAACTTGACACTACCTAATTGTCAAGATAAATGACACATAATTTTAAGTCTTAATAAATAATAAAGATAACTGAGAGGGACAATCCTATAATTTCAATCAACACAACACTCCTCTACGATTTCGTTTACAGACCGACGTCCATGTCGAATAGAGATGGGTAACTCCGGAGTGAACGACAATAAAGGAACTACTCCGGTTAAGGAGTTACAACTCCAACTCCGAGTGCTAGTGCGGAACTAGTTCATTTCGGAACTAGAATAAATGAGTATTATATGTCATAAATATAGGCATATAAAATATACAATACTTTACTTTCTGCTGGAAAATTCCTCAGACATCCATAATTTTTCTTTGTAAAATAATTAAATAAAATACACAATTCAAATTGTTAGCTGGATATAACCTAAAACAATGCAATAATAGACTGGATTTCTATCTTTTTGGAACTACCAACAGAAAGGAGTGAGAACGAGATGCGCGCGCAACCACTGTCAGAGCGGCTGCAGTGTCGACGTATCTCTCCCCACTCCATGGAACTAACATAGTTCCGGAGTTGTTGGAACGATCAAAACAAAGGAGTGAAGTACGAGATGCGCGCGCATCCACTCGGAGCGACTCACTAGAGCTTCGCTCCATGTTGAACTGGAACGACGTTCGGAGTTGGAACGACGTCGGAGTTGGAACGACGTCGGAGTTGGAACGACTCCGCGGAACTAGTTCCGAGTCATTATAACTCCGGAGTGAACTAACTCCGTCTGATGAACTACATTTCCCATCCCTAATGTCGAATTGTCGGTTCGTGTTCCTGGTTTGGTTTCATGAGTTTCATCATTTCAAAGTTTTTTTTGTTCTTCTTTCTTCTCACTCTCAATTGGTTTATTATGTTCCTTTCGTGCTTTCATTGACTAAAAATAAACTACGGTCTGTGTCCGTAAATCCAAATTGCTCTTTCCAAAATACTATAATACGTCACCTTTATAGAGTAGTACAAGAAACCAGGTAAAAATTGTAGGAAAGTTCCGTGCGGAAAGTTTGGATTAAATCGATTTGAAATCTTTTACAACTTAGGAAGGTCTCAACAACAGAAATACGCCGGAAATAGTTCAATTACATAGTAAATAACAATTTAACAAAAACAGTACCGGTAAATAATTAGAATAAATCGAAAAATACACTACATATTGTAATGAAAATTAGTAACTATGGGGTTTTTAAGATGCTTGTTATGATTATAACATACAAATATTATAAACAAAATGGCGGATAGAAAAAGCTTTCCCGCCATTATCACGAATGTTAGGAATAAAAGATACAAAAAATATGTATACATCCATAGTTTGAGTTTTTGCATCATATTTACGTACTTATTACGTACTTATAAAAGCTGCTAATTACTAATGGTCGCTGGCATTCAGAAAAATCAAGATAGTGGATGAAGATATAAATGGAAGATAGAAATTTATATTCAAAATAATTAACTAGGGGTTTCATAGGTAGCTTATTGCGATTTCAGCAATAAAATACTGATACATCAAAGTATCGGATGAAAAATCGTTATTTTCCACAATTTTCATAAATTTTGACACAAACAATTTATATATAAATGTGGAAAAATTAAATTTTATTCATATAGATTATACGGTTGGATTAATAAAAGCTACAAATAACAAATTTAGTGTGAAGCGTTTGGAATATCAACATGGAGGTTGTATAGTCTAAGAAAATCGTAATTTAATCTATTAAAAATAGTTGATAAAGGGTTTTTGGGCACTTAATCATGCTTTTAGTAACAAACAAATATACGAGAAAGTAACAAATGGAAAATCTTGGTTCCTTCAAGTTTCACTGAAGATTTTAAGGCTGGTAAATGTTGAAAATGACAGTTTTTAATTATTTAAATTACAGAAATATTTTCTTGGGTTCAAAATTGACAACGTTTTGCAGCCTTAAAAAAAGAAAGAACAAAATGGCTGCTCCTTATAAAATATTAAAAGTTATAGTTTGTTCTTGTACAATGGGTTGTGGTAAAGCATGCGGTTGCAGAAGAAGTGGCGTAGAATGTTCTACTGCATGCATAAATAGGGTTGGGGTAAAATGCACAAATTTAAACACCTGTACCTGATGAAAGCGATTAAATTTTTAATGAAACAACTACAGTTAAACCAGCAGAAATCATCAAAAGTGAAGATGAGATTTATAGCGATATTGATGATAGTGTATTTTCTAATAACTTACAGGCGTAAAATTTAATAATATTTTTAATGTTCATAAATAATAATAATTAAAAAAATAAAATAAATATTCTCTACTTTTAATTTAAGTTAAAAAGTCTCTTCATATTTTATAATTTAATGGTACTTAACAGCTGTCAAGTAGTAAAATTAGGAATTTATTACAGACTTTTAATTTATTGGCATACAATTCATAAAATTATTAATTTTGTTAGTCTGTTGTTTATTATCGAAGAATTACAACTTGTTGAGAGCTGTGAACTGTCAACATTAAAAATATGATATTAATAAAAAAGGCTTTAAAATCATTAACTTTACTATATAAAATTTGATTTTAAAAATTATTACCTTTAAATTAAATATATCATTATTTTTCACGAGTGTTTAAAAATCGTACTTCATCTATAACCTTTTTTTCTGTTAAAGATGTTAATGTGCAGGGTTGCATTAGAAAGGTAAACTTATAATCAACAAACAAAATTATGTCCAATTTTTCAATTAAATTAAATTTTTTTTATATATTTGAGGTTAAATCATAGCATTTTAGTGTAAAAAACATGGACAGTTAAATTCCAACACTCATATCTCTGTATAGGCACATCAAAATAAATTTTTTGTTTAAAAGTAAATTTTTGGGCAAACCAATTCTTAGAAGATTAGTTTTTATACATTTTCTCAAAAAATCAACTAATTTATCACTATCAGTCAAAATAGGAAATTTGATTTTGGAAAAACAAGAAATCAACCAATTTTCAAAGTGTGGCCATCTTTTTCATATGAGTCCAAAACGGGCAAAAAATGTTGAGCATTTGTTTAGATATATAATATGACTTTATACTATTGTTTTTATATTTTCTAAAACCACATTCCAATTAATTGGCAACATGTTTTTAGCCACAAAGTGTCAATAAAGTGGCTAAATAGCCAACAAATTCTTTTTAATTTTTGCGTGATAGGAACGTTATTAGTCTTAATTTTTAAAATAATATTATCCTTCTCATATGTTGTCTAAAACATTGTTTTTTATGAGTCACCATCTTCGAGATATTAGCGTTGAAACAACCCATTATTTTTATTTATTGACAAAAGCGCCATCTTTAAAATGCTATGGTTAGCCTTTGGCTAATCGTGAAAAAATTAAAAATCTGAAAGGTAAATTTAATAGCTTTAAATTAAGTCCTTATACATTTGTACGCAAGTGAAACACTTGTTGCACTGTTAAAAAAAAAAAAAAAAAACTGATGAAAAACATGAAATTTCGGAGTGAACATTTCAATATTGAATTCTCTATAGCTCAGCAGGAGTGCATTTCATTGAAAAGTTGTTAATGATATTTTCTTCATAAAATGAGTTAATTAATCCATTTTATGTGTTATCCCGTATAATACCCCAATACCGTGTGTTATTCCAATATTTGTCCCCCCCCCCCAAGGTTTCCCCCCTCCCACAATCTCAATTACGAAGCGGGCAGGCAAAGTGGTGTATTTCAAGAAACTACATCTCCATTGATATAATATACCAATTTCAAGTGAATATAGTTGCTTTCAATCTAATCATTACTCTTTTATCTGGTTTACTGTACTAATATATTCCATGTACTTTTATATACATAAATGTAATACCATAGACCTTCTATTATATTATACTAGGTATAATATAATATAAGGTCTATGGTAATAGTAACAGTTTTTTATATATTACTTTTATTTATAAACACTTGTCAATACATAATTACAATGAGGTAATTAAATATATAAAATAAACATGTCTTGCTAATTTGTAATAAACTAAAATATTTGGAGCACTTTACTAAATAGAATTGAAGAAATCATTAACACTATAAGAACCAAATCTACTTCCTTAATACCAAAAGAGTATTAAGCTTATCTTTTAATACTCTTTTAGATGTGGTTCTTCCAGTTTGAAGTTATTTGGGAGGTGATTGTACAGTTTAATTCCATTGTGTAAAAGGTGACTTTCGAGAAGGAGGTTCTATGATTTAGGATGACCAGATTAAGTTAGTTACGAAGATTGTATGTATGTGGAGGTTGAGAAATTATGGAATATAGGTGTGGTATTTTTAAAAACAAATATCAAAGTTTGTAAAATATATATGGACGATAAAGTTAAAATATTAAATATCCACTTAAAAAGTGGATGGCATAATACTTTTTTTTAGTTTAAAAATTGTTTGGATGGCTCGTTTTTAAGGTTTCAAAATTTTGTTTGTTCTGACTGACTGAGCCCCACAAACTGTAATGCCATAAGATAAGTGCAGATATATGAAATGGTCAGTAGAAGATTTATTTCACTGTATTTGTTGGCCACAGGGGAATGTTACAAATATTATGATCGATTTATTTCTTCCTTTTAAACGAAGATGATATATCTAATTACTTGTTCAGTCGGATTTGCGCAATAAGGTCTTAGTTGTTAAATATTTTTAACTTGAAGGGTACGGTAAGCCCTCAAAGTAGGTTTTTTTTTTGTCGTGAGAATAACATGAAGAGAGATTTAAATTAATCAAAAAGTAATAGATGTTCGAATATAAATGAATTATTTATGAAATGTTATTGTGACTGTTTATGAAAATTACTGTGACTAATGTAGGTTCTCACTACTAAAAAGAGTTCTACCATTGACCTTACACCATCTATGGTACTACTGCCTATCACTGATCTTAAAACAATATATTATCAATAACAACATGTTCACTCTCATAGAGGAAGAGCTACCCCCCTCACACGCACGCACGCACGTGTATACTCTTTTGTAATACTCTGTAAACACGTGTAGAGTATAACTTTAGTTAAGTTAATAACAAGTTACTATAGAATACGACCCCATCAATTTTTATCTAAAAAAAACTCCAAATAACACACTTTTTTTATCATAGTCAAAGTCAAGTCAAAGTCAAATAATTCTTTATTTCAATTGACAGTATATACAAAACTGCATGAAATGGGTCATAACTATGTACATTTTATAATGCTAAATAAAATCTTATATGTCTAGGTAATGAAAGAACAAATACCTACTTTGCAAGAAATTCCTCCACGCTATAAAAACATTTCTCTAGGAGGAGCAGCTTTACTTTTCTCAAGAAAAAAGAAACACTTGTTAAATCTGAAATAGAGTTGGGAAAAGCATTAAACATTTTTATTGCTGTGTATTTTAAATGATTTTCAAAAAAAGATGTCCTGTGCTTGGTGATAGAAAAATTGTTTTTATTCCTAGTGTTGTAGTCATGGTTTGTACTATTGTCCAAAAGATGTCTATTTTTAAATGCAAAAGTTAAACAGTTCAAAATGTATAGTGATGGAAAAGTAAGAATATTATTTTGTTTAAAGAGTGGCTTACAAGAAAAACGTGGATATTTCTTAAACATAGCCCTTAATGCCCTTTTTGTAATCAAAATACAAGCTTAGTTCTGCCACCTTCGCTTCCCCAAATAGCCACTCCATAACTTAAATGGGGATAAATCAACCCATAATAAGCTGTCAAAGGAGAGACAAGTCACCAAAGGACGAGAGTTTTTTTAAAACAAAGATTCCTGAACTCACTTTTTTGCAAACATGATCTACATGCTAGTGAAAATTCAAATTTCTATCCATTATTAAGCCCAAGTACTTAGTTGAGTTTGAAGGTTGTAAAACAAAATTGTCAAAATTTAGTGAAACAGAATTTTGATCACCAGGATCTTGACCTTTAATTGAAAAATCAATAAACTGGGTCTTTGTCATGTTTAAAGATAGAAGGTTAATGTGAAACCAGTTCAACAATCTTTGTGTTTCCTCTACAGCTTTACACTCCAGCTCCATTCGGTTAGGTGCCGAAACCAAAATGGAGGTATCGTCAGCAAATAAGGACACACGTGATGACCCCACACTCGAAGGCAAATCGTTGACATACAACAAGAAAAGCAGAGGACCAAGGACGGATCCTTGAGGAACTCCCACGCTCAGTCGAGAGACATTTGAGCGTACAGATCTAACAGTTCTGTTGCTATCAGTAAAAGACAGCTGAACTTCTTGAGTTCTGTTTTGAACAAAAGACGATAACCAACCAAAAGCTGGTCCCCGAACTCCAAGTTGCCACACCTTATCGAGTAGACGGGCATGATCGACCATGTCGAACGCCTTAGTGAGATCAAAAAATATTCCGAGACAAGGTTGTTTCTTATCTAAAGAGTCCACCAATACGGAGATAATCGAAAACATGGCGTCAACAGTAGACTTGGTTTTAGTGAACCCAAATTGATGTGGCGACATTATCTTGTTGTGGACCAGAAAGTTCAGAAGTCGATTTGAAAATAACTTTTCCAACACTTTGGACAGTGTTGATACCAGGGATATTGGGCGATAATTGATACAATCTATCCTGATGCCTTTTTTGTGGAGGGGTTTGACGATTGAGTTTTAGAGAATGTTCGGAAATTTACCATGTTCAAACGACTCATTAACAAGGAAGGTGAGAGGTGGTGCTACAATATCAGCAATAAGTCTCAGTAGGTTAGAAGATATACCATCATGTCCCGCTGAATGTTTGGACTTGATATTCATTATGGTTTTGTAAACCTCATGTACTGAAGCCGACGAAAGAAAAATAGATGAGAGGCATGTAGTCACAGGACCATTTGGGTTTGAATGTGCTCCAAATGAAGAGGCTTATAGCCAACATTACTGAAAAATTTACAGAATCTATTGGCCACATCAATAGGACTGCAAATGGTGTTACCATCGGGATCAGACAGGTTAATGTTCTTACAACGAGATGTAACGACAGATTTATGGTCATTGATTACATCCCAAAGGGCCTTCGACTTATTTGATGAAGCATCAATTTTCTTTAAAATCATATTAGATTTTTCTTGCCGGATAGCATTTCTGTATCCGGCAAGAAAAATCTTATTTCTGTATCTCATATACGTAAATAAGACATAGAAATAAAAAACTGAAGAAAATCAGAGCTTTAAATATATGTATACTGCTAATTTATTATTATCATTATGTTTTACTACCTACCACATTGTCACTTTAACTTAGTGTACAGGTTGAGGGACAATGGTTTGCAAAATTGGAGAATGGAATTGGAACACATGACTCACTAGACTCCCTAGCAAGAGTTTGTAAATGGGACTTTTGCGACTACTTAAAGACAGCGATTTTTCATCAGAAACAATAAAATTACATAATTGTATAAAAATTGTTAGTTATTTTTTTGTACTCGGTGGATCTCAGTAAAAAGCCTGGGCACTGCGTCACAGTGTCCACCTTTACCCAGTTGCCTCTTTTAGGGAGAGACTTCCCCCCAGGGGTAGAGTACATCACCCTGGGGGATGGACAACCCTTAAAAATAATATTGATAACCCACCTGTGGTGTTGAGTTGTCTTCTTTCTTCTCTGGCTTCTTCTCACTTCGTAAAAACTGTTAAACTATCAACATTATCGGTCTTATCTTCATGGATAGGCTTCCACGGTCGTCACTATCACTAACAAATTCTAGGTTTTCTGGGTTCGACCGCGTCAATTAGCTATGTACAAACATTGCCGACGTTTCGGCCACATTGCAGTAGGCCATCCTCAGGGCGAGACGATCACAGTCACAGAATTTGACAGTCAAATACCACTGTACATGTATGGGTGGGCGGGTGGGTCAAAACCACTGTACGTGTATGGGTGGGCGGGTGGGTTAATACTACTGTACGTGAATGGGTGGGCGGGTGGGTCAATACCACTGTACGTGTATGGGTGGGCGGGTGGGTTGTACGTTAAGGGTAGTGAGGGGTATTTGGGTCAGGGAGGCGGCTCGATAGAGACAATCTGTTGCTGACTACCTCTCTTTGTTTGCAAATTGTGTGACTGTGATCGTCTTGCCCTGAGGATGGCCTACTGCAATGTGGCCAAAACGTCGGCAATGTTTGTACATAGCCAATTGACGCGGTCGAACCCCGAAGACCTAGAATTTGTTAATTATCGGTCTTCTTTCCAAAAGCCTTGAGCTGTGAATGAACATGAACAAATGGCAATATTTAAATAATGTTTACTCTGAAAGTGATTTACAGGTCATTTACCACCCACGGGGGAGGGAATATGTTCGTATAAAATCAACTCTCAGGTAAACCACAAATTATACATAACATATAACACCCTGAGAGGATCCAAGGATATTTTCCGCCCACGGGGGAGGACAATACTGATTTTGGATTCTCTTACTGTTCACTCTGAAGTGGCTCATACATTTAAAATGTTAAACTCCTTGTAAAAGTATAAATAAATAATTCACATACTTAATTTTTATATATTTCTTTTGTTTTCCACAAAATATGACACAAAAATATCAATAAGATAACAGACCTGAGGATAGCATTTTCCTGCTAATCCCAATAAAGTGAGTAGAAGTAAGTTTAAGAAAAGAAAAAGGAGACTGGTACTAATATAAAACCGGATATTTTATAGTAAAAATATAATAATTTTGAGATGAAAATGCTCCTCCGGATGAGTTTAAAGTGATATTTGTGATGTTCCAACAAACCTGGCTGCACACTGGTGGCTTTCCCAGGGCCTGTATATTACACTTAATGCCACACTTAAACTAACTTTACTTACCGCCAACTAGAGTATACTTATAATCCACTGGAATCCTTGAAACTATTGAAACTGTCACGTTTTCTACTTTGGTACGTGAAGAATTTTGTAGGAAAGATAATTCATTCTGCTTGGATTTTTAAGTAAACCAAATTTTCTCTCATAACCAAAAAGTACATTGTATATTAGTCTGTTTTGTATATATTGTTACTGTGGATGCCATTGTGTGTGTGACATGTCTCTGAGCTTGTTACTAACCTTAATACTTTCCTCATGAAAAGCTATTCACCTACAAACTACAACTTTGTGTGACACAGTCATATTTATCTATTGGTAGTAAAATGGCCTACTAAAAATATAAATATATCAAATTAAAGTTAAAGAATAATATAGAGGATATAATGAGTTATTTTGTCTGTAAATACATTTTTATATTTTAGGAAAATTCATAGGCAATACAAGTTTTACTTGTCTGCGACTAAATTGACATTAAGAGTTATTTAACGTTATTAAATTATGGCAATAGTATGTAATACTGTGTACAAACTAGTCTAATCTTTCCCTAATTGTAAGGCGGAAGATGTTTTGAGCATTTGATAAGCATTTTTCCTGCATTTAAAACATCCAATATAATAAAGAAAATACAAAAAATGAGATCAACAAAAAATAACAAGCCAAGAGCAGAGAAGACAATATAACTAATGCACAGGAATGTAAACGGAGAGGAGACTAACTTAACAATCAATAAAGCAATACTATACAACAAACATCAAAGCAGAACCAGACCAGACAATCTACCCAACAACCAAGAAAAAACAAAGGAGATAAGCTAACGAGCAACAAAATATATCCAGAAGAGATAATTCAACCACAAGCAAAGCAAAACGAGACTAGACAATTCAACTAACAGCAAACCAAAATCAGACAGAACAATCTGAGCAATAACAAAGGAACCCCAAACTAAACAATACAAACTACAACAAAGCTAAACCAGACCAGAAAATCCAATCAACAACAAATGAACCTCAGACTAAACAATCCAACCAACAACAAAGCTAAACCAGACCAGAAAATCCAATCAACAACAAATGAACCTCAGACTAAACAATGCAACCAACAACAAAGCTAAACCAGACCAGAAAATCCAACCAACAACAAACGAACCTCAGGCTAAACAATCCAACCAACAACAAAGCTAAACCAGACCAGAAAATCCAACCAACAGCAAAGCAAACACAGACAAGAGTAGGTAGGACAGACAAGAGTCTCTGGAATCAGTTCAACTATAACCCTTAACCAAAACTGTCAAAACAAGCGTGACAGAGTTATAATCAGAAAAAAGAAAAAAAAGAAAAACTGTCTTGAATGAAATTTTAAAACAGCCTAGTCAATATTTCAAAACATCATCAGCCATAGTAATAAAAATATTATATATGTAGAAAATTTTTTTGCTATATCAATTAATTAATTAATTGCTATATAAATTAATTAATGACACTAGTTCTCCTAAGATTAATTAATTGCACTGAATGATTTATGTATGTAATGAGTATGCACAATTAGTGGGTTGTTATTAATCAAAGACGAGTAGAGCTTAATAGTTTCTACTTATTATAAATATTAAATAAAATGATTTAGTAATTTTATTCATACTTTTTATTTATATAAGCAATGAAATTGTCAAACTGTAACGATTCAAAAATAAACCAGCTTCGCTCATTACGGTTATGCAGTAGTAAAACACAGGTAGTCAACGTAAATGGCTTGGCACAGGTAAGTGAAAGACCAGCAAAACAGTTCTTAGAGACATGTTTTGTGTTGAATGTGTAAATTATTACGTGTATTTGAAATAATTTAGCTTATTTAGACTAAAGCTATATAATCTAAAATAATAATCACATAAATAAACCATTATTTAATTTTTATAACCCAATGAATGACTGTCAACGAAACACTGCTAACTTTAAAACGCTGGAAACTTTTTTTTAATTAGCTCCAATGTTGGTAGAACTTTATTCTGTAGAAATTGTTTAGTAACTTCAGAACAACAAGAATATTTTACTTTCCTTAACTACTTACTCAAGAAGTACTGTTTATTTCTACATTAGCAGAACCATACAGCGAGAAATCTTTCAAGATAAGTTTTACATATATTATACAGAAATGGATAGTTTTATTCCTTAAAAACGTTTCAACATAGGACAAATATTGCGTAATTTTTTGTACTTATTATAAATTTAAATAAAATGATTTAACTTTTTTAAATCATAATTTTATCTACACAAACAATAAATTATTAAACTGTAACGATTTGATAATAAAGGAGCTTCGCTCATTAAGGTTGTACAGTAGACAAACTAACATGGTTTCTTATTGCTAAATTAATTGTACTTTTTTCTGCACTCCTATAATTATTTATGTAGGAGAAGCAAAACAATTATTGAATAAGTTTTTAAAATTATGTGTAGCTGAATCAGTTGAAGCAACAATCCTATATTAAGTATTACTACTTCCTCTATGTAAAGGTAATTGATTATAAAACATGATCTAACAACTTATTATAAATGTTATAAGATCAAATATACATAAATTGTATCACAGAGTGAAGGCCCAGTTTGTACCACCAGAATACCAATCAGGGTTGTACAAAATCTCATGATAACAAACTAAAATTTATGTTAAGAGTTTGTCTTTGGTTTATGAATCAAGCTAATTTTGCCATTTAACTGACGTTATTACGATACAATGGTACTCACATTGTATCGTTTTTTAATTATCAAATGAATCATATTGCCACTGTACAATTGTTCTGTAATGAGGTGTTTCAGAGTGAGCAGGTGTACCCACCCTCCCTCGGGGGAGGGCCGCAGACTGTCTCACCTGTCTTACATGTCTTCTTGGTCTTCTCTTCTGTCATCAGACAACAGTCAACTACCTGCCTAACACGCTGGTTTACGCAACATTATCAATAATCTGTGCCACATTAATGAAAACTTGTACTCACTCGAGTACGGCACCAACACTCTAGAAGTCTTCAGCAGCTGCAGCAGAAGGGGCGGCGTGCAACAAGACAGGCAGCATACAGCAGAAGACATAATCTTCAAACAAGATAGGAAAGTCAGTTTAGCCAGTTGTAAAGTGGTTAAAGAATATTCTAATTTTACTAAGGGAAACACGGAAACGATTTCATGCACAACACATTTATATGTAATTATTTTAAGAGTTGTCTAAATTAAACCAAATACATTATTACCTAAATGTAAATTCCCATCCAAGATTTGATTTTATATACATAATTTATGTAACTATGGGTATTTGTATGGAACACTGTCTTTACTTGAAGACACAGTTATATAATCAAGCCAGTTCGGCATGTGCAATTTTAACTGCGCCAAATCTGTATATTTGGCCAGGTGAGTCGTTTTTCCCTTCCTCTTTAAGATCAAGAACTCACTCTTATACTTAGGAAAGTAACCTAGAGAGGAGTTCACAAAGTCACCACAGAGTTATATTTGATATATCAAAACTAATTAAAAAAATAATTTGAAGCTGTAAAATCTGTGTAAATAATTTCCACAATTATTATCATTCAAATTGAGTCCTAGAAAAACTTTGACATAGTTAATACTTTTTTTTAATACATTTATGAGTATCATAACAAAGAAAGTACTGCAATTACAAATAACTAAAGCTTCTGCTAATGACCGGGTCAAGGTGTTATCTCTCTGAGATACCACTGAGGATGCCACATCATAGCATGGGCAAAATGTTTGGTGATATTATTGTAGATAACACCTTGGCAGTCGCTTCCGGAAGCATTAGTTATTAGTAATGACACCGGCAGCTTAAGCCTACGAAATAAAATTAAAGTACTGCAATACTTATATTGTATACTAGTTGTATGGATCATTCAACTTAGAACTGACAACGATGTAATTTAAAAACACTAAAATCGAAGTTATTTTCATCATTGGATCAATTATCTCAGCTATAATGCAAGATACCAAACATCAAATTTGTTACATTAATATATCAACTTTTTTACCAAATTGCGAGTTTATTGTGAATGAACTTTTTATCAGTGCTCGTTATAAGAGTAAACATTTTACAAAATATCACTTCTATTGAAAATTTTTCACGTTCTTGGTTATTGAATAAGTATTAATTTAAATTTTTTTTAATTCGGTGGATAATTTCAACCCTACTTGCTTGAAATAAGCTACTTAATTTTAATTTAATGAACTAGACTATTGTAATCAAGTAATTTTCTCTAATTTTGACATGTTTCACTTACACTCCACTCTAAATCCATGCACAGTTTACTTGTAATATATTCTATATAACAACTGGTTTACCATTATATGTACAATTTTTAGCTAGAAAATAAGAAATATAATAGTATTGCATACCTCAATACAGGATTTCCGCCTTCAAAACAAAAACTACCCTTAAGTTTACAAAAAGTGTAAATTGATATTAGTTTTTAACTATTTTCAAATTTGACGAAGAATGTAGAATTTCGTCTTCTACATCTAAAACGGATTTTCACATAACTGAAAAAATTATCACCATTACTTAATTGTCATTATTATATATGCATTACTATTGATTTATCGTTTCAAAATTATGTAGGCAAGACACTTACTGTGTATAAATGCATTTTTAATGAGCATACTATTAATATTAATTCATAATAACTATGCATCATGTTAATTTGAACATTATTAATATAAATAATTAAAATTTAAAAGGAATACTTTATTTAATCTAGTATTAAACACATTTGGTATATGCTGTAAAAAAATTGATCATTAAAAATTAATGAGAGGTTTCAAGATCTTAAAAATTGCAACAATAAATGTTCATACTCCAGTGGTTAATAAATTGATTGTGAGTACTGTACTAATAGTTTGATATGAAGCCGATTTTTAATTTTTAGTGATATATATATATATATATATATATATATATATATATATATATATATATATATATATATATATATTAAAATTCTTTATGGTATATCTTTTTTCATTATGGTCTCATATAAACAGATATTATAACATATAGGACTCTCATTACTTTGTTAAAACACTTTTTTGGACATATTTCTATTAAATATCTAAATTCATTATTAGTCAATTTCACTAAATCAATAAAATTAAATACGAAAGATCAAAATTAAAAAAATATTGTATATGAAACACCTTGTGTATGTAAGAACAATTACTTCATGACTAGTTAAAAAGATAATGAACTTAAACAAATTAAAAAAATTAAATCAGTTTATATAAATTAAACAAAAATAAATATTAAACTTTAAGTGCTGAGTAAGTAAGTGTACAAAGAAAAAAGAATTGAAAAAAGAGGAACTTAAAAGAAGCAGCTTGTGCCATCTTAGAAAACAATAGTATTTCACTACCCAACACAACATTTAATACAATAAACAGACCTATAAGTTAATTGAAAATGAAATTAAAAGATGCATTATTTATTAGTGAATTTCTTAATGAATCAGAAAATACATATTTATTTGTTTTGGCATTTAGTAAATTGTCTTGATAATTATTTTAGATATTAAATCGAGATTTTTCAAAAAGAGTTATTAATTTAGTGATGAGAAGCCTATTTATTGTAACTGTACATTTTGTAATAGGCCTTTTACCTATTAATCCTGAAAGTGATCTTACCTTGATGTATTGCATATCGTGCTGGAACGCCTCAGGTGACACCGCCCATACAATATAGGCGGCATTGTTTACATCTGGAATTCAAAGTACAATTAGATATTTGTATAGTGCAGTATTTATTGTATTTTATATTTTTAATATACAGTATTGATGATGATGATGGCTGGTTCCTAAGGATGCTGAAAACAATATATAATTCTTGACTTTGTTACTAAAGCCATTTCTCAAGTGTTGCATGTTTGGACCTCCAGGCTGTTTGGACTAGAGGTTCTACTAGTCGGTTTCATGGGCTAGTGGGAGGATAGTTGGGGTGTAGGGCTGAATGGAGCCCCTTGAAAATATACTGAATATAAATCCATGTTGTGAAGTCGATCCCAATGTTGAGTAAAAAAATAATTTTAAATTCAACAAAGATATTCATTATTATTTAGAATATAATATTTAATTTTTAATCAAATTAGTACTAAATCCTGTTCCATTCAGTAGTATAATACTAAGTTCTAGATATGTCCATCTGGTCACACAGCCTTGCCTTAGACCAGTAGTGACATACAGAAACTAAGTGCTACATATCTCAATTACCACAGATCTAACTTGAATATAAACATTGTAACACCAACTCTATACATCACCTTTCTCCACATTATAATACTTACGGGGAAATATTCACCATTTCATTTGTAATATATTTAATGAGCTTCCAAACTTTTGTTTGACCAAATAAAAAACCACAATGTTCATTGATGAAATCAATTCATATCAATAATTCTAGGTCTAGGTCTTTGCTTATCAACTCATATCAATAATTCTATAAGGTTGCCTCATTTCTAAGCCGGTGTCGTTATTCATTGAGTATACAGTAAAGTAACTAAAACGAATGATTATTTATAACTAATTGGTCGGTAGCGTAGTTGGTTCAATCCCAGCTTCATGTGCTAAAGGTTGTCAGTTCGATCCCAATCAGAGTCAATACATTTTGAGAAGGATCAGCTGATAACCACCGGCTGTTCATTTGTCATTGGGCTATTAATTAATGACACTTTCTAAGGAATAGTCGGCCTTAGTTTGTAACAATGTCTACATTCGCTCATCTACACTCATCACACTCAATCGAAATCCATATTCGCCCATATCTTGACGATCGGCGTCTTATGAATAAATAAATAAATAAATAAACACATGTTATATAAAGCACTGCTGTTATTGATTTCTCTTCACTTCATTGTAGCCTAAATAAATGTGTTTAGAGACAGCAATATTGTAATTACTGCATTTTATAGATTATTTTCTATAATGGCACCCAACGACAAATGTAACACTTGTCAAGACCCCTTATGCAAGTTAATTACTTTCATTAAAATTGTTATTAATCATTGTTACAATCTGTGGAGAAAAGGACAGTACATTTGAACATGATTTACCTGGAAAATTGCCAGTAAACACAATTTTAAACTTGAAAAATTCTTTTCTACAGATCTACAGTAGACACCTAATTGGGAATTTTAATTAAAATATAATTATAAATAATAATTATGAAATAAATCCAACAAATGATTGATATTTACCTCAAATTTGTGATCCTTTGTGGTTAGGCTGACGTGCAGTCATGTGACTTCTCAGGTAATGTCTGAAATCAAACAAACAACAACAACCCCAGAATCCTGCCCTAACTCATACAGTTTGTCTCGTCATAGCATGTTCGCGATAAAACACTGTATTACATCTTTAAATTACAAGTTAGTGGCACAGAGTATTGATTTAGAACGACACGGTAGCTAAAAAATACTTAACCTACCATGCAAAAAATAAATCAAACATGCACACAGTACCTTGGACGTTCTGGAAGGTCTCGTAGTCTGGAAGGTCATGCCTGAAATCGCTCCCCCCATGCCTAATATAAATGAATTTTCTAAAAACTGTTTGAATGAATAAATTTGATGTAGTGAATTGTTTAGAAAAATCTGCATTTTAAAATTGCTACTTAATGATATATATAGAAGTTCTGGAAGGTCTACGTGGAGTCGAGAACATCATTCCTGAAATCTTTCTCCTAAAAACTAATAAAAAAATAATTGGTTTTCTAAAAAATTTTTGCTAAAAAATAGATTTTATCTAGTGATTTTTTTAAATTCTATATTTCAAAATTACTACTTAATGATATATAGAAGTTCCGGAAGGTCTACGTGGAGTCGAGAAGATCATTCCTGAAATCGCTCTCCTAAAAGCTAATAAAAATGGATTGTGTTCTAGAAAATGTAGTTGAAAAACAGATTTAAAATAAATTTGTATTTAAAAATTGGAATATTATTAATGATACCTAGCAAAATATGATACCTAGCAAAATATTTAACTGAAAAGTGTATGTTAAATGTAACAGAATAATTTAAAAAAAAGTCAAATTCTACCTAATTCTATCTATTTTCATTCTATTCTTATTCAATAAGCTGTCATTTCTATTCAATTTAAAAAAAATCATAATTTTTAAAAACCTGAACTGTTCCCCTCTGAAAACACACAAAAACAATACAACAATAAAGACACCACAGTTTGTGGAGTCAAAACCTACTCTAAAATTATTTATGAGTGACAATTTAGGTTGTGTTTAGTTACAAAAATATTTCAAGACTTATATTAATTAAAGGAAGTTTCGTTTCATTTATTTTTTTCTTGGTTTAAATATTTATTGAACACTGTTAAGCCAAACAACCAAATGCACTCATAAAAACAAGGCAAGCAAACGATTTTGACCTGGAATCGAAATATTTCATAGAAAAATAAGGACTTTGGAACAGAACGCGTGAATGAGCCACTGCGAGGATATTCGGCCGCCACACTAGCTCCTGGGTCAGGGCTATGACACTCTGTAGCTGAGCCGGGCCCTCACAGCGCCCACCGGCCTCGTCTGTTTTGCCTCGCTTACATGGTCTCTAGTCGACCATGAGGATATAGAGCTTGAGAAATAAAAAAAGTAAATAAAATGAACAGGGCCTAAACTAACTCCATACTGGAGCAGAGATTACAAAAAACTACCACTTACCTTGGGGGAGTTTATGTACAGTATCCATCTACGCGATGTAACATTAGTTTGAATGTTTAAGTAGAAAGCAAAATGTAATATGATTTTTTAAAAAATAGTAAGGAGTATGCCATAGAAATCAATTAATTTTAAATGTAAACTGAGAATTGAAAATAAGCAAAAACTAAAATTATTTATTATCCACACAAGTAAATTATAATAGGCCATCGTATAGGCGTTAAAAATGTTTGTGCATTACTTTTATATAATTAATAATCTAATATTGCAAATATATCTGGAATTATATTCATTAAAACTGTTTGTTTAGTTTAAAAACATTTAAAGTGCTTGTGAACTGTACATATGTTACCGTGTGAGAGGGGCATCAGCGACTGGACCTGAAAGGAAAAAATATAATTAGCTACACCCCTGGGTGATAAATAAACAAATTTTGTAACGAACCCTAAAATAAAAATTAGTTTTACTATACTAAATAAGTATTAAACTTTATGCACAATCAATCGTTTGGTTTTAGAGTAGACAAAACTTCAAAAATAACAAAGCTTACAAAATTTACGACTTAAAATAAAACTCAGAAAAAAATCATTCCGAAAATTTAAAATTAGTTTTGAAAAACTTTACTAGTAGTTCAGAAAAATGTACGTCTTTCGACGAAAGATAATTTCCAGTATATGTCACGTGAAAGCACGTGAATTGGAGAAAACTGTCATTGTAAATACATGTTCATTGTAAATACCATATCATTGAAATTGGTGAGTTCTAGGATTTGTCATCCAACATCCTATTGCATCATATTTTGCTGTGGAAATCGTAATAAGCGACCTATGAAACCCCTAGTTAATTATTTTAAATATACATTCCTAACACAGTACTATAATTAATATATATTCTTCATCCACTATCTTAATTTTTCCAGATTTTCCAGCATTTAACTAGTAATTAGAAGCTTTTAAAGTATGTAAATATGATTAAAAAACACAAAAAAATGGGTGTATACAGATTTATTTTACCTTTTATTTGTAACAATCGTGATAATAGCTGAATATCATAATTTCTCATCCGCCATTTTGTTTTAAAATATTTTTCATGGTAAAATCATAATACCTGACTTAAAAACCCATAGGAACTAATTACCATTTAAATAATACGTAATGTATTTTTCGATTTATTTCAACTATTTACTGTTTTTGTTATTTGTTGTTTTTATTTATCTGCTTACATTTAAGAAGGTAACGTCGTTGCTTTCGATTAATAACGGAACAAGTATTTGAGAGGATTGTGACAGGTGTTTACGTACGTACGAGTATTTGAGAGGATTGTAACAGGTGTTTATGTACGCACGAGTATTTGAGAGGATTGTGACAGGTGTTTACGTACGCACGAGTATTTGAGAGGATTGTGACGGGTGTTTACGTACGTACGAGTATTTGAGAGGATTGTGACAGGTGTTTACGTACGTACGAGTATTTGAGAGGATTGTGACAGGTGTTTACGTACGTACGAGTATTTGAGAGGATTGTGACAGGTGTTTACGTACGTACGAGTATTTGAGAGGATTGTGGCAGGTGTTTACGTACGTACGAGTATTTGAGAGGATTGTGACAGGTGTTTACGTACGTACGAGTATTTGAGAGGATTGTGACAGGTGTTTACGTAGTACGAGTATTTGAGGGGATTGTGACAGGTGTTTACGTACGTACGAGTATTTGAGAGGATTGTGGCAGGTGTTTACGTACGTACGAGTATTTGAGAGGATTGTGACAGGTGTTTACGTACGTACGTGTATTTGAGAGGATTGTGGCAGGTGTTTACGTACGTACGAGTATTTGAGAGGATTGTGGCAGGTGTTTACGTACGTACGAGTATTTGAGAGGATTGTGACAGGTGTTTACGTACGTACGAGTATTTGAGAGGATTGTGACAGGTGTTTACGTACGTATGAGTATTTGAGAGGATTGTGACAGGTGTTTACGTACGTACGAGTATTTGAGAGGATTGTGGCAGGTGTTTACGTACGTACGAGTATTTGAGAGGATTGTAACGTACGTATTTACGGTAGAGTTCATTACACTGTTCATGAATACTAAATAGTTTGGAAAATATAAATTCAACAGAATTAATGTTCAATGTCTGATGAGTTACATTGATTAAAACTGTATATAATTTAACCATTTTGTTTCTCACAACGAGCGGTCCAATTAAGCGATGAATGAATTCAATCAATTCTATAAATAAAGTTTATCAAGAATATGTCCATGCCTCAACCAACAACACTAAATGTTATTTCTCTTCAAAGCCACCGTCCACCTCATGCTGCAGCACCACGTCTGCACATCCGTTGCCCATCAGGATTGAGTTGTGTATGTGGGGCCTGAGGTCTTTGGGAGCCCAGGAGGGACGGGACGCCAGAATGGAGTTCTTCAAGCGGCGCCAATTAAGGAGTCGGAGTTGTCGGTCGAGTGAGTTAGCAATAGCTACAACCTCTTGCACCGCCTCAAGTGCGGAGGTCAAGCGAGCTCCCCGTCCCATGCCCAGGACGTACAGATCCTCTTGCTGAGCTCCCGCCACTAGTTGCTGCTGGGCCCGCTGTACGTTCTGAGCCCACTCTAGGTACCTATAAAAGAAAATTGTTTGTCTTAATTTCGGACATATTTAATGAATTAATATGTTATAGTCTTTTAATTAGCATAATACATGTGGTACTTATACAATACAAATGAACGTCAAACAGCACAAATATCTATAAAATATAAAAAAAGTCAAATACCACTGACTGACTGACTCACACTCATCACGATATCTCAAAAACCATGGAACGGATTTACACGAAATGATAAAGCAAGTTAGCTTTAGTATCGAAGGGAGTTTTCGTACCCTTAGGATTTTTCGAAATTCCATTCCTAAAGGACACAAACAGCTCCTCAACATTTCCTTTTTTCCATAGGAATAACATTGGGTTGATTTTAGTAAATAAATAAACATGTTTATTTTGTATATTTGACATTATCCTAATGATTAAAAGTTTAATCTTCAGTTGTTAATCTAAAACAAATGAAATGACCACGTTTGAAATAGGCTAAGTAATACCATTAAGTATTTATACAAATAAATATATACTAAAGCAAGTAGTGTGAGTGAAATAGTGTAAATAAATTTCATATTGTTATTTTACGTTATACAGTTAATTCACTGTACTACTGTTAAAAGTCACATGCCGAGTGCAGCGAGAGTTACTATCGGATTTTTTTTATAGACCCCATGACTGCGGCGTCTATAAAAAAAATTTGTTTTATAATTGTTTACAAACAAATGCTAAAAAATATCTAATCACAAATTCATCTTCAGTGTTTAATCTACTTTATAACATACCAGTACCAACAGGATAACAGTACCAAAGGATTTAAATTTTTATTTTATGTATTAAATCTTATGTGAGTTACAACTAAAAAAACATGGGTTTTCACTGAACTTTTTGAAACTAGTGGCTTTGAATTGTCATTAAAAAAAAGTATTTTAGATTTTTTTCTTGTTCACTAATTGTAACTAGTGCTATTAGGTATAATATACTGAAATTTCACGTTGAATAACTAACCGTTACTACGTTATTAATTTTTTTTCCAGGCTCCTTATATGTTCGATTACAGAAATTCACTGAAATAAAGAGAACTACTGACTGAACTCAATACACTATAAGAATGGCCATAATAAACCTTCGAAGTATTTTTATTTGCAGTTTTAAGTTAAACATTTTACGGTTCGCCTGCTGGTGTGAACAGCGGAGGCTGTACAGTCTGTTTGTAGGGAGTCCATTTTTATTGAACGTCAAACCTGGTTTATATTGTTTTTGGTACAAAAGTGCATAATTGCTTCTTATGTTATCGATTACATATATCCGTGTTTGTACGTTCATTCATTAATAACTGAACCTGTATTACCAGATAGCCTTTATCCTTGTAGTTTCAGTATTGAACTAAGCAGTCCTTGTTTAAGCATATCGTTCCAAATTACAATTATTTTTGTTGTTAATCGTTTTCCTTCAAATATGCATTTCAATTTATAGTGTTGAGGTTGCTTGAAAAATTGCTCGACAAAATAATAAATTTTTCTGGGAAAGATATTAGCTTGATTTGGTTATTCGTCACTTGATTAAAAACTGAATGCGATCGAACTGATGTAGGCATATATTAAAAATGAGGTTACAAAATCTAATAGAACATTTAAAGTTAATAAAGTGTTTAAAATGGCATCAGATTTAATGGACAACACTTTTGAATTGGTAAACTTGCGTGATTCATGAAGAAGTCTACTACCACAAAAATGAAAATATAGTGGACATAGCAATCGGGCTTTAATAATTAATTTAAACTACTTTGGATCAGATTCGTTATGATGGTGATGGCACAGAGAGTGTCATATGTGATAGTTCTGATCAAGAACTGTAATTTAATAACCGAACCGTAGTTTGATAATACGCCCTTTGCTGCTAGCAACGTCAAACTAAAGTAAGCCATCACGATTTAAGTCGTATATATATACACACACAGTACATATAGGTTATGCATCTGACTTTAACTTGTAAGCTCCGAAGCAGAACCATTTAATTATTTGCCATCGTAGCAACAATGGCAAATAATTAATCTAGAGAACTCCAAGTACCACTAGATCAACTGATCTTTTTGTTCACAACTTCTATAGAACCAACTACTTGAAGTCCGGAACCATTGCTAGACTCCATCAACAAGGTAATTCGATTCCGGCTGAAGTTGACTTCTGCGGTGGCCTCTTGTGATTCAGGAGGAGCATCCTGAATTGTATTGCAGCTCGTCATTTCTGTTGATCTAATTTTACTATCAAATCATTTATGTGTTACTGTTATGCTGTAATGTTACCATTTATTTTGGGATTATTATTGTTATGAGTTACCATTCTCTAGTCTTGTAATTTTTGCTAATGTGATAACCAGTACAATTTCTAATTATGTTAAACCTTTCTTTCTAAGTTATTAATTACTAGTTGTCATTCAAAGAAATTCTAATCTTGTCTTGTTCTAGCGCTTAAGTTTGTTGTATGTATTCCACAACGTGTTTTTGTTATGAATAAATGAAATGAAATGAAACAATGAAGCGCAGTGCTCCACTGTTGTCGGAAACAGACTGTCCATCGCCTGATAACACGCATTCCGCACCACATTAAAAAAATGTTTAGTTATTTTCATGATTTAAAATTTTTTTAAAGTTCTATTAGCATTGACAACTTGATCTCCAATTTGCTATTGAGAAATAGTATCGATAGGGGAAAAACCAGATTTTGAAAAACATTTTCAGTGCAAAAATAACAAACCCCTACGAAAAAAAAAATAATAACGTAGTAACGATTTGTTATTTCATCATGAAACTTCAGTATTCTACACCTAATAGCACTAGTTACAATTGGCGAATAAGAAAAAATTAATCTCGAAAGCTTTTTTTTAATGATAGTTCAAAGTCACTAGGTTTAAAAATATGCTTGAAAACCTGTGTTTTTTTAGTTGTAACTCACATACATACTAACACGTAGAATAAAAATTAAAAACTTTTGGTACTGTTATAAAGTAAATTAAACACTGAGTATGAATATGTGATTAGATATTTTTTAGAATTTGTTTAGTAAATACAGTAGCGCCACAAAGTCAGGGGTCTAAAATAAAAAAAATGGATCGTAGGATTGGCACGCAAAGCGTGCCGGTGTGTCCCCTAGTATTTAATGTAAGCACGAAATGCACAAATATACTACAATATAAATACAAAATGTACAAATAACATAGTGATCGATTTCGGCAAACCACGTTTACTTTTCTTAGACCAGAGGGATTCACAAAAGAATTCACAAAAATCACTGGTAATAAAATACGAAATTATGGAGTTTGTAGTTTTTTTCAAAAACAAGGAATGGATGTATTTTGTGAATATATTGATTATTTGATGTAAAGAATCCATCCAAATATAACAGGTAAATGGGTCACTGCAGTACTGTTATTAAGCCAAGGTTAATTAATTGGCGACTGCGTTTCAGTATTAAGTCTTTGTCAATTGAATCGTATGGTAATGACTAAACAAATAAAAATGTTTGTCTGTGCTGAGTGCCTTCAACTTAGCATGATACCGATCAAACACTCGTCTGTACTGCGGAGAGAACCGAGTGTGTTCGCGCCTGTGTTCAAAAACAGCCGTCCCATGGTGCCATCAGTTGTGTATATATTAATAGCTGAACCCAGCGGACGTTGTCTCGCCTTTCATTTTTCATTAACATACCAAAATAAAGCAATAAAAAGAATTATAGAAAAAAAACATTATTTATTAAATGAGTGCAAGAGGGTAAACAATATTTTTGGTCTCCTTATTTGGTGTATAAATGTAAAGGTTTTTTGGTGAGCCTACTCTCGAGCAAGTGACGTAGAGCTGTCCATGTGAAAAACATGGATTACTTAAATTCATTGCGGCAACGCGCAATGACTGTCCTTGAGATTTATTAATAGTTATTGCGAAGGTGAAATGTAGAACTACAATAAATCAAAACATATACAGTACTGTTGTTGTGAGAACTTCAATCTACTTATGGCATGTGAAACTACATTAAACCACACAGTCATATGTTTTTTGTAAACAATTCAGATTCTCCATTTGAATAACATGGGATCTTTAGGAGCCCGTGGGGCGGGACCCTGTGGACGGATCTGCATCAAACTTCACAGAAACCATCTCGGGAGTGTACAGGACAACATCCTAAAGTTTCATGGCGATCGGTTGGATGGTTTGGCAGCGCATAAACTTCAAACATATATACAAACATCCTCTTTTATAAATATAGATGTTGATACTGTCTCACTTATTTGGAATCACAGCTGAAAAATATTCATTATCATTTGTAATATGACAGCTACGTTAAAATATTTAAAAAAAATGTATCTTTAATTTTCTAAATAAGCGCCTAATGTTTACCTTATTTCAGTAATTTTATCATGCAACAACAATCACCTTAGATAAAGAATTTCTTTGTGTTAAACAGTTTTAACTAAGGTTTTCATTGTTATTTCCAATATGTATGTGGAGGCATTTAATATTTATAATGAATTTATTTACATGTATGTGCGTCAAATACGTTTTTTAAATGTGTGTGTTTAGCCAATATAATACCGAGGAAGCTTCCCTGTATCCTTTTGCTACAGTATATGGTTAATTTAGGTAAATATTATAGATGACTTGTGAATTCTGTTTGAGTTTTGAAAAATAGTATAACTTATGTTTCTTATTTTTGTTTGCTTATTAACTAAAATTAATTCTACTTTAATTTATATTATCTCAATAGAAAACTAGTTCACTTTTAGGAATATACTTCAGTTTAAGCTTACACCAGAATTAAGATAAAACAAATACTATACATTTAGTCAAGTTATTTTTTATTGAATCATATTTTTTTCTTGTAATTTGTTTTTGCTTACATGAAGTCTAGTATAATATTTCACCCAATAACATAATATTAGTTGAAAACATTACTTAATTTTAATTATTATTCTCTTAGCTTACAAATATTTTACTATGACAAAGTTGTATTTTTTTATGATTTAGAGCTAGACTCTTTAAATAAGTATAGTTTTGATTTGAATCAGGTATTGGTATTACACCAAACTATCCGAAGTATCCGAAAAAAATGTTTTATTTATTTGTAGTTCTGTTAAATTGGTTGAAGCATAAACCGACATCGTGGTGTTAACGGAGGCTTGGTTGCGTGAGGGGGATGACAAACGGTGTAGGGAATTGGCTATCTATGGAGCGGGACTCTCTTCTAAATGATTTTAAGTGGAATGATTGTTATTGTTTTTTTTTCACTGTTAGCAATTTATAATTGGCGTAGCGTCTCATTCAACACTTTTTTGCGTCTTTTTGTATTACGCCTAACTATGCGTGTATAAAACACTAACTGTGTAAAGTACCTAGGAATCCTGGTTGATGAGAGACTCAATTGGAAAGACCAAATCAGTGCAGTTAAAAATGATTTTTTAATGTTTATAAGAACATTTTATTTTTAATATCTGATTACATACTTTTGCAAATTTATCACGCTTTTGTTCACTCTAAGCTAAATCATAGTCTTTCAGTCTGGGGTGGTACGTACATTAGTTATCTTAAACCAGTTATTAAAAATAAAAAATCATTTATTCCATTATTGTAAAAAAAATAGACAAGCTGAAAATAGCTTTTTTTTCTTAAATGTAAATATATTACCTTTATGATATTTTATTTGTTTTTAAAGTTTTAGTTTTATTTTTTTAAATTAAGTTGTAATCTTGGTGAAGTGGTAGATCGCAGCGTGCACAGAACCAGGAGCACTCGTCAAGCTGATATATTGAGATTGCCTCGAGCCAATTTTTCTTTTTTTTTTTCAAAAAAAGTTTGTTTTTTGGAGGCCAAAATTTTATAACAGTATTAATAGAGGTTAAATCAATTTTAAATCTCTTGATTTGCTCAAAAAATCTCTGAAGCAACATCTTTTAAAAATAAATAAAGACCAATTTGATAAGTTTTTTAATATTGTTCAGTGACATGGTTATTTTAATATTTTAGACGTAACTCATGACATATTCAATCATTTACCAATAAATAAATAAATCTCGTAAATTTCTAAACCAATTATTTTATTTATTCATTTGCCTTGTCAATTTACTGCATTTTGAAACAATTTCTTGAAATTCTCTGTCAATTACATTCATTTTTAACATGACAAAAATCTAAATTAAGCACAAACAATTCAGTAATAATCAGTACAAGGTAACTCCTGCGCATGCGCACGAGCAGGGTTCTTATTCCCTTGTGCGTTAGTTTTTTTTAGAAGAAATTAAAATAATTTAATCTCATATTTAATAAGTCCTATTATTTTTTATTTTTAGTAATTTCGTGTTATATTTATTCGCTGCTCAAGTAACTTTAAGTTATAATGCATTCAATACTTGAAAGATATTTATTTTTTTCTCTCAGGTAACTTTTTATGTATATACCTTTAAGGTTATGTAAATATTGTATACTTAGGTAGTTATGTATTGTAATGGCAGGAGCATTATCTATGTCTTTGGCACTTTTGTAGCTTTATTGTTTTGTTTTTCACTGAAAACAAATCTTATTTGAATTTGAAAAAAAATATTTAAATTTATTTTATGTTTAAGTACATTTCACAAATAGTAATTTCTGTGGATAGCTATACATACTAAACGATGCAAACGTTACTAAATTTTCACCAGTCGAAGATCCCAGAAGCAAATGAAATAAATGTATTTAAAAAGTTGTCATTCGAAAGTAAATTATTAAACATTGGAAGCTACATTTATATTGCGTTAAAGTGTAATTTGAAAATTGACACTTTTTTCCTTTATAACATAGGGCTGGTGTACTGTTAATATCCAGGCGGTTAAATTAACCACTTTGCCATTTTAAGATGATGATCGATTTGATTAATTTAAAGATCTGAATTCCATTCAAATCAAAACCAAATCGTCCGTAGATTAACATTTGACATAAGTTTCAGAACATGTTTATGAAACATTTGGAAATGTTAGCACTGACATTTTAAATACTGAGATATATTAAGTTTACAGCAATTTACAAATTCAAAATGTTAAGAATATATTCTTATCATAGAGAAGGGGCATGTAGAAAAAGGTTTCTATTACCAAACATATAGAAATTTACATAGGCGAGACGTGAAGAGGGAGCTCTTTTATGAAAACACTAGTGAACACCCCTGCACTCGTCCAACCTTATTAAGTTTTGTATTGATCCAACCTGACACATTACATTAAAGAGTTCTGTTCAGAGAAATGTAATGTTTATATGTATATATCTCCGAAATTCTGTTTATTCATCATAATGTATCAGAAAATGAAACTTTAGAAGGGAATGTACTTGGGTAGAAAACATTTTATCCATATTTGAGCAATTAAATAAAAGAAAATAATTCATCGATACCTGAGTAATATTATAATAGGAAAGATCATAATCGCCTAACCTCAAAATATTATTACGTTGTCCTAGAATACCAGTGTTAAGTGCCGTACACACGGTCCGTTCGGCCTGCAATCCATCAGTTGGCCGAGCTCAGGCCGAACTTGCATACACGCAGTTAGAACTGACACTGTATGAACAGTTAAAACTGACAGTCCGAACTGACCGTGTGTATGAGGCTTTAGATTATATAACAATACTAGCTGTACCCGCCCGCTTCGCCGGTCATAATATTAAGTTTGATTTAAAACCTAATAGCTGAAAGAATTCGAGCATTTTTGCTTCTTCTACCAATATTATATTTTTTAGGAGGCATGTCATAAAAAGTAAACTGCAAAACAAATAATTATTTATTTTTTATTTTCAAGTTTCACCACATGTTTTAATTACCGAGGAAAAAAGGTTAACCCCAAATATAGATCACCTGATCAAGTAAAAGTAGTGTGTGCTACACTCTCAAGGTGAAATGTAGAACTACAATAAATCAAAACATATACAGTACTGTTGTTGTGAGAACTTCAATCTGCTTATGGCATGTGAAACTATATTAAATCACACAGTCATATGTTTTTTGTAAACAATTCAGATTCTCCATTTGAATAACATGGGATCTTTAGGAGCCCGTGGGGCGGGACCCTGTGAACGGATCTGCATCAAATTTCACAGAAACCATCTCGGGAGTATACAGGACAACATCCTAATACAGGACAACATCCTAAAGTTTCATGGCGATCGGTTGGATAGTTTGGCAGCGCATAAACTTCAATAACTTCAAAATGTTCCATACAAGTTTCCTACTATTGGACTTAACAAATGCACGACTGTACGTGTAAAAAGCATACAACAATGACGTATTAGGTTAAAAGACTACAATCCTTATATTATTCGTGAAGCCGTTCATTACTTTAACATTGGCGGTATTAATTTTGTTGTTATTAATCATAAAATATATTTAAAACGCAAATATGTAGTTTTTTTTGCGTGGTTGGATTCCGCGTAATATATTGTAAACGGTTAAAAAAATGACAAATCTGCCATCAAGACATTAGATTGAAATCACCGGCTGACAACATACTACTTTCTGTCCTCATCGGTCTGTCGCTGAACAGAACAGAAGGGTGACAAAATAACTGGAATTATTTCTTACCCTTTACCGCCAAGATTGCAGGTACAGTACTGACTACCAGCACATGAAGTCGAGCCATGCACATTGCACATTGTTCCAGCGGAGCGCAGTTGGACATACACTGTGCAGTGCTTACTAATACAGTAACCCCAGTAACTAATTTTGTCGAAAATGAGTGTAATTATACGTGGTTCAGATTCCACGTTATACTGTACACCTCCTAGTGGTCCTGAATATAGGCAGTCCTTTCAGCCCTTTCTTAGGAGCAATGATCTTAGTTAGTACCAATGACTACACTCTCACACTCATCAAACGCCCATATATTGACGATCAGGTTCTTTTCAATAAATAAATAGTTTTTTAATTAGCATAATACGTGTTGGTACATATACAGTACAAGTAAACGTCACACAACACAAATTTATTACAATATAAGCACAAAATGCACAAATTTATTATAATACAAGTACAAAATGCACAAATATTATGGTGATCGATTTCAGTGAACCACGCTCACCTTCCTCAGACCAGAGGGATTCACAAAAGAATCTTCACATTCTTTTGTGATTCCTCTGGTCTGAGGAAGGTGAACGTGGTTCACCGAAATCGATCACCATAATATTTGTGCATTTTGTACTTATATTGTAATATATTTGTGCATTTTGTGCTTATATTGTAATACATTTGTGTTGTGTGACGTTTACTTGTACTGAATAAATAAATCAAATAAAAGTAAAATTTTCGCACCAAGTGATGGTATAGTTTTGTAAAATTTTAGGCCTACATCTGGACAAGAAACAAATTTTCTAAGGGAGTATTAAAGGCATCTAGGACGATTTTTTAAAGCTGGACCTGGCCTGGAATAAAAAAAACTTTTATATTACACTACTCATCCCTCGCAATAAATTCGTGTAGTTCATAATAAGACGCATATTGGTGGATATGAATGTGAATGTGTCATTGTTACTAACCAAGGCCGGCCAAAAATTTAAAAGAGCACTTTATTGAGAGCCCAATAGCGATGGTAACTAAGGGACTTACAACCTAGCGTTGATTCCGAACCACGTAGTATTGGTCTTATTTTCATCTAGTTGACAACCCCGGCACTCAGTTGTCCTCCTCCCTAGACAACATCCGAACCTGGGCACCACACAACATGGTCAAGCCAGATTTCTCTAATCCAATGATAACCATTGAGCGGACACCATGTCACCAGGTCTGACATCAAAGCCCATAGCGAACAATCTCCACAACACGCCACAGTAACGCCTTTATATCAGTAGTACTGTACCTATAGGTTTACTAGTGAACGATTGTAAACTTACCTATCGGTGAGTGTTTCTGCAAGGTATCGGTCGATGGGCATGACTGTCTTCTGCTTGCTCTTTATCTCCCACCAGATCTCCCCCAGTTTCAGTGGGAGATAGGCCTCCACCACCTTCATCGTGATCTTGTCTTCCAAAGGAAGTTTATCGTACAAAAGCCGGTACTTATCGTCGAAGTTCTCAATTACTTCTTTGTGGCGGTGAACGAGTTGAACAACAGCGTAAATCTTTGGACGAGCACTTCCATAAACATCACAAATTGACACTATATTATTTTGTTCTGCATTGATGAGAGCATATTGTTCATTTCCCATTAGAGGCCGCTCTATATCAAGTATGCACCCATCCTTGCTCCTGGGAACACCAATGGTTTTCTCCTCTGCCCTCCAAATCCTACAAAGGACACTCAAAATTGAGACCACTCTTTGGCTTTGCCAGGCTAACAAGAATGGAATACTCTGGTGATATTCACATATGTCAGAAAGAACCGATAAAAATACAAGTTGTTCAGAAAACGAACTACGCTCTAAAATATCTATGTGCAAGAAAACGCCTCCAGAACTAATAAACCTCAAAATAGTATCTTGATTATAAAATAGAAACTTCCAAGCGAAATTTGCCACTGCAACAGTCAATCTATTGTCAATAAGAGAATCGGTGTGATCAGGGTTCAGGATTCTCTTGTAAAGAGTGGTAACTACAAAATAAGCAGTTTCTACGTGTTCCTTTTCAAGTTCTTGTCTTTTATCCATCAGATTTGCTAAAATAAGTAGACTGTTAAATATAATAGACTGTGATCGTATTGTTAAGGAAGATCCTGGTTTGAGGCAAAATTTGCACACTTTTAACATAACTTCAATGGCACCTTCTTCTCTCAGGGATTGACTTGTAGTTTCGGCATTATTTTTCCGATAACACAGTGATGAAAGAGTCTCAATAACTGAATGAGCCAAGTCGTCCATGGGTTGTTCTGCGTTTATGTAGCACACATCTAAAAATGACAACAGCTTTGGTGCAATACCGGCTTCGATAAACTGTTCTTGCAAAGGGTCGAAGAGGACATTTGTCACTTGAAGGGAACAACGGAAGAGTTCAATTATCTGTTCTAAGGACCAAAACTCCGTTGAGTTACAGTGATTTTCCATGCTCATCATAATAACAAGGCACTGAGCTATCTGGTATTTCTCAAATATTTCTAGAGATGTAAGAGATATAGGGCTTAAAGAAAGACAAGACATCATTAGTTTTTGAAACTGAAAATGAGTTTGTTTGTTTTTAAATTTTGCTTTTATAGAAAATTCAGTACAACTTCCATACAACGAGACGAAGCATGCGATATCTTGCAGCAAACCTGAAGTGATATATTCAGCAGTCGGGAAGAGATGCATCAATTTTAGTACGACAGCAGCAATATTGTTGAAGTCCTCACAGCCAGACCCTATGTAGGACTGATTTATAATGCTCTCCCTTAAAGAGTACTTAAGGCTACGCAAAGCAGCTTTGGAGGGTGGAGGCACCTTCGACCAATCCTTGAAATCATTGGTGCAGGAAAATAGTGTCCACAACAACTGGTATGACGGGCAATTCGCATTTTTACGGCAGGAATCAGGCAAAGTCGACAACCGTACGAGCAATGTATCAATTAAATTCTTCACCAACAAAGCCCAGCAAGAAAATTTGGATATTTGGCTAATCTGTAGTGTTGTATATACTGTACAGTAATAAATATTTTCACCCGCAATAGCAATAAAATCCGCCATACAGTCCATCAGCTCACTGAGTTCTATGGCGTGAATACAAGCCTTTATAGGAACCAAGTTCGATGATGTAGACCTTGTCTTGATTACGTTCTGAACAAGTTCCAAAATTACGAACTTATTTTTTTCATCCTCGGTTTGAAGCATAATACACCCCAAAGTGCTGAAAAATTGTACTAAATCTTGTTTATAGTTGAGTTCATCCGAAGCTTTTTTCATTATTGGGGGATGTTTCAAGACGTTCAAGATAATGCTTAAATATTTATGATAAGACTCATCACACAACTCTTTTTCGGCGAGGAACATTAAAATTCTGGACAGAAGGTCTAAGTCTGCAATATCTACATTCTCTCCAGTTTTCGACAAAAACGCCTCAATAAGGATGATCTGCCGGTCTAGCTGATGCATTGATTCACTTTTAGATACTAAATTCCAAAGTTGTTGGAGAATTGTGTTTGTGTCAGGAAGGGTGCAGGATTCTACTTGATTCATTGGACCAGGGTTACACTGAACTGAAGATGATGGCTGTAACATACGTATTTAATTGGACCTCTTAAGTCAATTAAAACTTTAAAGTATATTATAAAACACACACACACACATACACACACACACACACACACACACACACACACACACACACACACACACACACACACACACACACACACACACACACACACACACACACACACACACACACACACACGCACACACACACGCACACACACACACGCACGCACACGCGCACACACACGCACACACACACGCACCCACACACGCACACGCGCACGCGCACACGCACGCAAGCACGCACGCACCCACGCACGCACGCACGCACGCACGCACGCTCGCACGCGCACACACACACACACACACACACACACACACACACACACACACACACACACACACACACACACACACACACACACACACACACACACACACACACACACACACACACACACACACACACATACACAATATATCCAATAAACTTCTTGATCACGGTAACAAATTAAAGTATAGTATTGATCAGGCATATAAAATATTTATTTATATTGAGGGAGTTTAGTTGAACGCCAACATCAAACAACTAAATTATTTGAACTTTACAATGCACAATTACAAAAACTAATACGTTAGGTTATGTTTTTGAACACGAAAATGTATATCATGTCAAGTTATATTGATTGGGTTTGTCAGTAAAATGTCATGTCATATTATTGAAACTTTGGTGGGGGACTTTTTTGGACATTAACCAGTTTAGTATTTTATTATCTAAAATACTATATTTTAGTATCTAAGAGTTCTTACCGATGGATTCATCGCAAGTTGCAATAAAACACTTCTCTTCAAATCAATGTTGAGTACGTTTCAACAGCTGACAGTTACGTATGTTTACAAGAGTAACAATAATTACCCAAATCAGTTTAGTAAGCTGTTAATTCTCAGACATTTGCAAATATATTCCTAAGAAAAATCTTGCAACAAATTTACACCGGCAAGCCCCATAAGGCAGACCTTTCGCACATACATTAAATTGGTTTTTATGATAATGTACAATGAACTAAGTGAATTTTGCTTTTGGTCCCCAAATGAGCCAATGTCTTTAAACCAAAAACGGGAACATTTTACAGTTATATTTGTCTCAAAACCTTCATTTACTCTAAATAGTAAAATAAAATATCATAGTTATGATAATTAAAAATTAAATCAGTCGAACTATCTTACCAGTAATAGGGCAGTCCATAACAAGTGAGTCAGTTATATAATTGACTAGGGGACACCCCTGCACGCTTAGCGTGCCAACCCCGACGCTCGCTACGCTCGATACACCTCGGCCTTCGGCCTCGGCATGTAACTATTCAATACAAAAATCGGTATATTAACTATATAACGTAAAATTACAATATTACATTTCGGTACAGTATCTCACTCACACTAATTGCTTTGCCACCTATTTAGCCTATTTCAAGAGTGTTCATTTCATTTATTTTTGTTTAACAGCTGAAGATTAAACTCATAATAAAATATTAAATAGTATAATGTCAAACATTCAAAATAGACATGTTTATTTATTTACAAAACAGCTGTTATTAATTTACTAAAATCAACCCAATGTTATCCTTATGGACCAATCTTTTAAGGGTGCTTTATACCCCTTAGGAGTACTTTATCAAGATGAAAATACTTTAGTTGTCCTATTTAAGTTCTAAAGAAACAGTGTACAAAATTTCAGCTCTCTACCTACATGGGAAGTTGGAGAATTAGTGATGAGTGAGTGAGTCAATCAGTGAGGGCTTTGCCTTTTATATATATAGATTTTACACACTGTGTACATAATTAAGGGTTATTTGTAATTATTTGAGTAGTGACCAAACAATTAAGTGATCTCGTACAGCTGCCATTTGAAAATAAGGAAATATAAACTATGTCTCTTGTTTGTTGATAATTCACTCTATCCCACACTTCTCCTCATCTGACCAAGTTTTTAGTCAACTGCAAGAACTCGCCACTGGACTCTTAATGTTATTACGAAACACCACTCTGTAATGTTGCTGAGAATAACAAGGAACCGAACTGCACAGTACAGAAGGTAGGCCGTCATTATCTCCATGCAGTTGAGGTTGGTGTTGCATGAAGATTTGCAGATGCAACGTAAAATGCAATTTTAATTATGAAACTAGGCGCCGTTTTGCGTGTCAGAGACCACCCCCACTCCTGGCGTCTCCACGAGGTAACTGACGTAATTTGCTTATTCACGACCATATTGTTTCAATATAAAAATAAATGGTTCCAAAGAATCGCCACAAACTTTCCCCCATACTGAAGACTAAAAAAATCAAAACTTTGAAAATTACCAGTTTGATTCCCAAATATGTTTTAACTCAGAAACTAGTCAACATGCGATTTTTACTAAAATATTTTTAATTGTAATTTATATTTTTTCTGAAAATTTAATTAAGATATTTTGAGCCGTTTTTGAGAAAATTCCATTATTGTATGTTTTTTCGCCATAAAAATACAACAACAACAAAAATAAATAAATAAAATAAAACTTTAAAAAAGTGAAAAACGGCCTGGAGATGTTGGCTAAATACACCTACATACTAAATTTCATAAAAAAATAATCCATCCGTTTTGGCTATAGCGAACTGCACGTACACACAGACAGACACCACAGTGTTTTTTTTTTCGAAAAAGCCACTTTTTTGGGTTCAGGGGACCCTAAATGGATTTTTAGACTAACTTGTAAACATTTTTTACAAGTTGGTCTGAACATGCATTGCATTCGGGTACATTGCAAAAGTTTCGGAAAATACCTGAACGTCACAGGACATTTGGAATGTTTTGAATTCTATCGAAGGTTCTGCTCCAGAACTTTTTATAAAGCGAAATTTCAAGCTTATATATTATCAACAGGACGCCCTATAGATGAAAACGGGAACCTCCTTCGTGGATGTGCTGTAGAGAACTACCACACCATACAGCTCCCATTATCGTATCGGCTTTCATTTTTTAGTTTCAGCGGCACACTAACTAATGATTTTGATGAAATTTGAAGTTGGAGGAAAGTTATCTTTTATATCATAGAGAAAAGATATTTCGAAATCCCATTCCTAAGGGGTAGAAACAGACCTTAAAATTTCCTTTTTGCTTTCTCCCTATGCGTTAGAATAGAGAAAGTATTGTGATCGTCCAAAAAAATGTTTTGTACAAGTTAGTCTAATAATGAATTTTAGGGTCTCCTGAATAAAAAAAATTGGTTCTTCCGAAAACATTTTTGCTGTCTTACCATATGTGTGTCTGTTTGTGTGTATGTGCACTTCGCTTGGAGACCAAACGGATGGATAACATTTTTTTTGAAATTTGGTATGTGGGTGTATTTAGCCAATACAGTATCTCCAGACTGTTTTTTCACTTTTTTGAAATTTTAACCTTTTCTTATTTTTATGGGCAAATATCATAAAAAATTGAATTTTCTCAAAAATCAAGCTCTAACCATTTTGATTAAAATTTCAGAAAACATATGAATTATAATTTAAAACATTTTAGTAAAAACCGCATGTCTCTAACTTGACTAGTTTTTGAGTTATGACAAAAAAATATTTGGGAATCAAACTGGTAATTTTCAAAGTTTTGATTTGTTTAATATGGGGTAATTGTTGTGTTTAATATGGGGGAATGTTTGTGCCAATTCTTTGGAACCATTTATTTCCTTAAGAGTAACATCACAGTATAACAGTAACACACAGTAGCGAAGCTCAGCCATTATACATGCCAACCAAGCGACGCTAGCAATCATAGCGGTGATATAGCAAACTAACGATTTGATTTTAACACTTACATTCAATTAATAGTATTGCAACATAAGTAAACTGCCATGCTATCTAGCGGAGAGATGCCGTATCTCTGCCATACGACCACTCGGATCGCTAGCGTCGAGAAGTTGGCATTTTTTCTCAAGAATTAAGCTTCACTACTTTGTGTTTACATTATACTGTGGAAACATTGTGATAAATTTATTTTAATAATTTATCTCAAACAGCTCATATAAAAAACGTAAACAAGACGCAAAAACTTGGCTAATTTTTATTTCATTTTATTTCTTCAACTTCGACATGTTTGCACTACTTTGCATCCCCCTAAAGTAAACTTACAGGGGTTTCTAGACTGTAAAAATTTGTTATGTAGGAGAATGGCAGCAGGATGAGCTTTTTAATTGATTATTCCCTTAATTTTATAATATTTATTGATTACGATAAAATTGCTCCTGATTGATGCGTTTCCAAAGAAATAAAATGTCACTTAAAATTTTACACAAGTACATAGTCCCATATTATGGCGACCACCGTCATTCAAACCAAAACTATTACTGTATTTAATAAATACTCGAATGACTCAGACATAAATGAATAAATACAGATCTGCGTGTATAGTCTTTTTATAAATAATATACAATTTGATTTTTGAATTAAGGATTATTTGGATAGAAAAGGAATGTTAATTCAGTGAAGAAAAAATATAATGCCTTTCTTCTTGGTATATATTTCTTTTTAGGTTAAGTAAAGTATAATTTAAATAGATGCTATCAGTTTAGCTTGAAAACTAAGTAAACTTCGGATTTATGTAATCTACATTTAACTTTGAGAGCACCTTAAATTGTCTGAGAAGCACAAGAGAAATTTATGGAACTCCGCTTTACCTTAACTTTACTTTCAAAAGTAGACGTTAATTAATCCCTTCAGACACCGTCTAGTTAAAGTAAATAACCAAAAACAAAGGCGTTTTAGTTTCTCCATTATAATACCGTTCAAACGCATCAGACAACTGCAACTTGCTCGGCTTATGCTGAAGAACGCGAAGCTGAACAAAGTTTAGGACAATCATTAGTTTGTTCCAGCATAGGCGAATAACTACTGAAGAGCATATTTCTTTTTTTAGGACGGGGGGGGGCAGGGTCCTTAAATGTTGTCCCCTCCAAAATGTAATGGTATAATGTGATTTAATGGATAAATACCTATAGTTTCATAGACCACATTTTGCTAGAAGTCGATAACACTTCTAGGAACCTCTGGGACCGAAATCAGAATTTTCCCAGGGTAGAGACAGGTGCTCATCGATTTCTCGTCTAAAATACACACAAAAATTTAAAAATGAAACATACTTGGAAAAAAATTTCGTCGAACGTGGCTTGTTTTAGAAAATAAGGTTTTTAAAATTAAAATTGAATTCCAAATATTATATTTAAATTAATAATGAGTAGTATAAAAATATACAAAGATATTATATAAATTGTGCTAACGATTCAATATAGCATAGAACCTTTTAAAAATTTAATAATCGTTCAAACTACATGAAAATTATTAGTATTGCAACAACTTGAATGAAATCCCAACAAAAGAGGGATATAATGCTACGTGGCGGAGAGGTTTGTGCAAAGGATTCAGTTCCAAGAGTTGGTTTCACGATTGGTAAATTTGTTGATCTACAATGCTTCAAGCGTTTTTAACTAACGAGCACAACGCTTCGACATGTATGAACATTCTGTCGTCTTGAAAATGTATGAAAGAATGTTCATACAAAATGTCGAAACGTTGTGCTCGTTCTGTAACATGTATGAAAATTCATACATGTATGGACATTTTTTTCGACACGTATGAAAAAAACGAATGAAAAATTTTACTATATTGTATAGGGAAGAGAACTGAGTGTAAGGTTTGTCAGGTAGCTGAAAAAGCAGACCAATCTACGAGGTTCGGAACCCACGTAAAGCTGCAGGTCCCTTAGTTGTCTTGGCTAATGGGGTGTAAATAAATAGCTCTTTTTGAGGAACTGTCTACCTTAGTTAGTAACAATGACTACACTCGTTCATCTATACTCATTACAATCATTTACCCCTCATATTCTCCCATATATTACTAATGAATAATATAACGAATTCGTAAGACAGAACTTGATTTATGACAATATTTCAATAACCTAGTAATACCACTGATTTTATGTAGGCCTAAACGCAGTAGGTCTGATAATTGGTTTACGTACGAAACCATCCCCACAATCACTTTCAGGAACTACAAGCTATATACTCCCCTCATTGAACTTTGCCTAAAACTTACATATCACAATCAAACTTACTCTCACTTATGTAACCGTTCACAGGTCAAATTTTTCCGTTAGTAGTTAGTTTGTAAACAGTTCTAATGTAAACATCGGTGCGCGAGAACCAGTGTTCAGTTGTGCCACAGCAGCCTAGTCGTGCGTCACGACACTTGCTTCGGGTACTGGCCTAGATCCCTAGATAATGGCTCGTGATCATGGTCTTGTCTCAGGTCGGGATGGTGACATAACCGATACATTGATACTAAATAGTAAATAGGATAGTCAGAGAAATACAAGTGTCGGGAGCATTGAAGACATTTTTTGTCGTAACTATTCTTAAGTAGGATTCAAATAAGAAACCTCAAATTATAGACCCATGTCCATCCTACAATCATTTTATAAAGTAAAACGTATATGAGCAAATATTGGAAATATTATAATATAACAACAATTCATAGATCGTAAATCCAATATAAAATTTATTTTTAATGTAACACAAACGTTTTCGAAAGCAAAGCTTCCATCTTCAGGTTATGTGTAAATAAAAATTATTATTTTGTACAACTAGAAAAATATATAAATGAAAAACGTCTGACTATTTAACAAAATTTAAATGCGGAGAAAAACATGTGAGAGAATCAAAGAGAAAAAGTAAAAATTATGTTGACATTTTTGTAATTAAATTAATCTGTCTAGAGTTTAAGATAGGTCCTTCATCGTTATTTAATAGCTTATCATTTCTTTCTGATTTTATAAAGTACGTCTCCCATGCATTTAAGAATTTAGGCTTGACTATCTGTTTAAGTAATGAAACATTGTGTTTTGAAAAATTATGATTATTGTCTATGCAATGGGCAGCTATAGCAGATTTTTCTCTTCTGTTGTATTTAAAATGGGCTTGATGTTCACTGAACCTTTTGTTGATAGTTCTTTTAGTTTGACCTATGTACACAATTTCGCAATCATTGCATTTTATTTTGTATATGCCAGATTGAGAATCTTTTAAAACTTTATCTTTAGGGTTACCCATTTTATTTTTTAATTTATTAGTGGATTTAAATGATATCTGATTTCATGTTCTTGTTAATTATTTTTTGTACATTTTTTCTTGAAATGCTTGAGTATGTGCCACTAAGCCATTTTTCACCTTCACTTTTTGTATTAAATAAAGTTGTTCGGTTTCGTTTTTCATGTCTTTTCTTTGCTTTTCTTAGCATTTTATTAACCAATGATTCATTGAAACCGTTAAAAATTGCAACATCTTTTATATATTCTAACTCTTGATAATATCTGGTAGTAGTTAAAGGTGTATTCAAAAGTCTGAATATTAATGAACTGAAAACAGCTCTTTTTTGTTCAGCTGGATGAAACGAGTCATTTACTATGTATTTATCAGTATGAGTCGGTTTTCCATATATATCAAATTCTAAATTGACATTATTTCTGATGACTAATAAATCTAGGAAAGCAAGTTTCTTATCCAGTTCTATTTCGTGAGTAAATAGAATAATAATAAATAAATAGTAAATGACTCGTTTCATCCAGCTGAACAAAAAAGAGCTGTTTTCAGTTCATTAATATTCAGACTTTTGAATACACCTTTAACTGCTACCAGATATTATCAAGAGTTAGAATACATAAAAGATGTTGCAATTTTTAACGGTTCAATACGTTTTAACGGTAATACGTTCAAACATTTATTTAATGAGTAATTCGAGGAAGGATGGTTGAATAACAATCTGGAGGAAGATTAACGCCAAATGGCAGAACAATACTGTACTGGCTAAAAAATACTGCCAATCCTTAAACGACTGGCTACGAATGTTTTTAGTCCAGGAAGGTAATTAGTTGACACGGAACTGATAAGACTAACTGGTACGTGTAATGAGGCATAGCTCCCAACTGTTGGCGCATGCGCATTTGTTCTTCTGTTACTGCGCAGTCCTCAAAACAACCTTTCCATTGAACGTTTATTTGTATTTCCAAAATTGTAAGTCCTGAATAGTTTAATCTCTATTTCGATAAATTACAATTTTAGTACGACAGTATTCTTAATTTTTTTCTCAACTGTAGAAAACCGCTTTCCTTTTGGGGCGAGTTTTGTGTTTGAAATGAGGTATTTTTCTTAATTCACAACTCTATTCATAACTGATTGTTGATCTACTGGAATACAATTGACCGCAGAAACACGGAATTTTTAAACGTAAAATGACTCATTGACTCTCGAATCGATTTGTCAACCCCTGTCAATGAGACAAATTAACGATAACCTACTGCTTGTTTTAATTGAGTAAAACAAAGATCGGTTAGTTTTAGTCCTATTGATTTGTATTAATAGCTAATGAAATTGTGTAGAGCTGCCGTACTTCATTTTTTTTTTCTATCCAGTTCAATATAATGCAGATAAACGCTACAATAGTCTTTCTTTAGCTCTACAGATCGAGCAAGATTTCCTAAACCAGTTGGATGCAAGTTATGAATTGCGCAAGGTTCCTAGGAACCTCGAGAATTGCATACCGTACTTTATAAACAGATCACCCGCAATGAACTTGATCCAATCAACTTGGAATCATTGCGTTCCTAGCGTATTGACCCTTTTAAGGCCAGCTCATTTTTTTAGGGATTTGGGGGACTCAAAATAAATTCATAACTAATATTGTAACGACATAAACCCAAAAACAACTTAATAGTTAACAATTAATTTCTTATAATATTCTGTCTAAATTAGCTACAGAGCTTTAGTTTTGTGTGATGTATTAACAATTATTTACAATTAACTTTTTCTACATTTTACTCAAAAATGTAGATTTTAAACGTCAATGAAGGTATCCATCCATGTTCAGGTAAAAGGCATGATTACAATGTAACACCCTCCTTGCCATGTACTCGAATGTGACGTCATTGAAGTTAATATCATATTATTTATGTTTAATTTTAAACTAACAGTTTCCAATAACCACTGGGTCTGCTTGTTATAGATGCCTCTACAACATCTTCCATCAGTCTCATAATTAAGAGATGCCTCTACACCATCTTCTATCAGTCTCACCCTTTCGAGATGCCTCTACACCATCTTCTATCAGTCTCACCCTTTAGAGATGCCTCTACACAGTCTTCCATCAGTCTCATAATTAAGAGATGCCTCTACACCATCTTCCATCAGTCTCACCCTTTCGAGATGCCTCTACACCGTCTTCTATCAGTCTCACCCTTTAGAGATGCCTCTACACAGTCTTCCATCAGTCTCATAATTAAGAGATGCCTCTACACCATCTTCCATCAGTCTCACCCTTTCGAGATGCCTCTACACCATCTTCTATCAGTCTCAACCTTTAGAGATGCCTCTACACAGTCTTCCATCAGTCTCACCCTTTAGAGATGCCTATACACCATCTTCCATCAGTCTCACCCTTTAGAGATGCCTCTACACCATCTTCCATCAGTCTCACCTTTTACAGATGCCTCTACACCATCTTCCATCAGTCTCACCCTTTAGAGATGCCTCTACACCATCTTCTATCAGTCTCACCTTTTAGAGATGCCTCTACACCATCTTCTATGAGTCTCACCCTTTAGAGATGCCTCTACACCATCTTCCATCAGACTCACACTTTAGAGATGCCTATACACCATCTTCTATCATTCTCACCCTTTAGAGATGCCTCTACACCATCTTCTATCAGTCTCACACTTTAGAGATGCCTCTACACCATCTTCTATCAGTCTCACCCTTTCGAGATGCCTCTACACCATCTTCTATCAGTCACACCCTTTACAGATGCCTCTACACCATCTTTCATCAGTCTCATAATTAAGAGATACCTCTACACCATCTTCCATCAGTCTCACCCTTTCGAGATGCCTCTACACCATCTTCTATCAGTCACACCCTTTACAGATGCCTCTACACCATCTTTCATCAGTCTCATAATTAAGAGATGCCTCTACACCATCTTCCATCAGTCTCACCCTTTCGAGATGCCTCTACACCATCTTCCATCAGTCTCACCCTTTACAGATGCCTCTACACCATCTTCCATCAGTCTCATAATTAAGAGATGCCTCTACACTATCTTCCATCAGTCTCACCCTTTCGAGATGCCTCTACACCATCTTCTATCAGTCTCACCCTTTAGCGATGCCTCTACACAGTCTTCCATCAGTCTCACCCTTTAGAGATGCCTCTACACCATCTTCCATCAGTCTCACCCTTTAGAGATGCCTCTACACCATCTTCCATCAGTCTCACCTTTTACAGATGTCTCTACACCATCTTCCATCAGTCTCACCCTTTAGAGATACCTCTACATCATCTTCTATCAGTCTCACCTTTTAGAGATGCCTCTACACCATCTTCTATCAGTCTCACCCTTTAGAGATGCCTCTACACCATCTTCCATCAGTCTCACCCTTTACTGATGCATCTACACCATCTTCCATCAGTATCACCCTTTAGAGATGCCTCTACACAATTCTCCGCCAGTCTCACCCTTTAGAGATGCCTCTACACCATCTTCCACCGGTATCACCCTTTAGAGATGCCTCTACACCATCCTTCGCCAGTCTCACCCTTTGGAGATGCCTCTACACCATCTTCCCTCAGTCTCACCTTTTACAGATGTCTCTACACCATCTTCCATCAGTCTCACCCTTTAGAGATACCTCTACATCATCTTCTATCAGTCTCACCTTTTAGAGATGCCTCTACACCATCTTCTATCAGTCTCACCCTTTAGAGATGCCTCTACACCATCTTCCATCAGTCTCACCCTTTACTGATGCATCTACACCATCTTCCATCAGTATCACCCTTTAGAGATGCCTCTACACAATTCTCCGCCAGTCTCACCCTTTAGAGATGCCTCTACTCCATCTTCCACCAGTATCACCCTTTAGAGATGCTTCTACACCATCTTCCACCAGTCTCACCCTTTAGAGATGCATCTACACCACCTTACATCAGTATCACCCTTTAGAGATGCCTCTACACCATCTTCCATCATTCTCACCCTTTACAGATGCCTCTACACCATCTTCCACAAGTCTCACCCCTTTGCAGATGCCTCTACACCATCTTCCATCAGTCTCATTCTTTACAGATACCTCTACACCATCTTCCACCAGTCTCGCCCTTGTCAGATGCCTCTACACTATCTTCCACCAGTCTCGCCCTTTACAGATGCCTCTACAACCATCTTCCATCAGTCTCACCCTTTAGAGATGCCTCTATACCATCTTCCACCAGTCTCGCCCTTTACAGATGCCTCTACACCATCTTCTATCAGTCTCACCCTTTAGAGATGCCTCTACACCATCTTCCATCAGTCTCACTCTTTACAGATGCCTCTACATCATCTTCCACCAGTCTCACCCTTTACAGATGCCTCTACACCATCTTTCACCAGTTTCACCCTGTCTTCTTTTCTCTCAACCCCTTCCTTTACTTTCTTCATCCATCGGTATTCTTTTATCTCATGGACCTTTGGTACCCTAAATAGCCCTACCATTGAAACACCACAGTCGATCCTTCTCAATTTTTTCCAATAATAGGTCTTTTCTAACTCAATTCTAATTATTTAATTAAATAAATTGAAGGGTTTATTAATTTCAATACGTACATTGAACTGTGCGCATGGATGGGCCACAAGATTTTCTTTGTGATCTGCGTAAAAGAAACACTTTCTTTATTCACACATTTTGCCTGTAATGAAACAATCGTTCCACAACACCTTCATTGAAAATTAATTGTTTACTCATAATACCATGCTTAGATAAATATTTTGAGTATGTTAAGAAAATAATTTTAACTGTTGAACGTTTATTTGGAGTTCTTTTATTTTTTACCTATTTATTTTTTTAGTTAAATGAATGCTAGCCTTTCCTTGACGACGGATAACAAATAATGTTCTTTATTTGACTCACGTATTATACAATAACCAATGACGTCACAAGAAAGTTTTCGGCATGAGCTTTTTATATGTGCAGTGACCCGTTCATCCTACCTCTTGACCAGAGAAAGCCGAATTTGGTGCTAAGACGTGTGAAGAAGGCCCAGGTCAGACTCAGGTCAAATATGCCGGAGTGAATACCAACCACCTGTTACATAACCATTAACAGCTGGCGCCAAAAGGACCTTCCACTTGATCAGCTGTTATACTTCTTTTGTGAATCGAACACGTTTCTGTGAACTGTTGCGCTGCAATACATACCCCATTGTGCAAATACAAAAAAGTGATTTTATGACACTTGAAGAAAAGATATTTAATTTTTAAATATTATCACCAGAAACTAGCCAAAGTCACAGTCAAATACTTATCACTATGTTTCATAACTAATTTACCTTAAGAAGTAATTTCACACTCATACTTGTAAAGAAGATTTAAAATAATCAATGTCGCATCCTTGGTGACATGCTATACAACTATCGATGTATATGCATCGATCGATAACAAGTCGTATACAAAGACACTTTGTATCATCGCCGTGTAAAATTGTCTCCGGCACAGATTGAGAGGACAAAGGCCCACTTACTTGTTTACATTACAATACACAGCCCAAAAGGCTTTTGAACTACTTTCTACGACTAAGCTCTACAGAATTCCCTCACAATTTAGAAAGCCGTATTTAGTTTGACACACTCTGAAAAATATACTAACTGGGTTTTAACATATATTGGTGTAGCGGTTTTGTATTTGTAAGAGAGTTACCACTATTCGTCTGATTGATTTGAAACTGGAGGAAAGTAAATGTTGTATACTGGATAATCGCCACTTAATGTTTAAACATTTATTGGGATATTGTACAATATTTAATGGGTATTTTGAATAAAACAGCAGTTTTGAACATTTTTTACTCAAATTTCTCTTGAAATAGCGATTTTTAAAGGTTTTCTTTTACAAAATTGGTGACTTTCGACTAAAAAAGTAAATTTTTCCTATAATAATCTAAATGAAAGACTTAAAAGTGTGGTATATTATTAAAGGATGTTAAATTTCCATCGGAATGAACTGCTTTTCATTAATATTGATTACCTTTAATTGTGGTTTAAGGTGCAAGAAAGTACAATATTTGTAAGTTTTAAAAATTCACTTGTAACTTCAATAGGACTTTTTATTACTAAAAAGCGAATGTGAAAGGTGTCAAACTATCTAACAAAAATCTTCCTAATAAATTCTATTTTATTTGGTACATTGGACTTAAAGAACGTCTTCGTTGGCTACAAAATAGCTTTACGTTTCTGCAACTGAAATCACGGGTTTCAATAAATTATTTGGCCGTACATTCAGTTGCAAAACGTACAGCTACGTCAGCCAATGAAAGACGTTCTTTAAGTCCAATGTACCAAATAAAAGAGGATTTCTAAGAAGATTTATAGTGACGTTTTTAAGATAGTTTGACACATTTTCATTCGCCTTTTGGTAATAAATATAATAGGATGTCCTCTTAAAGTTACAAGTGAATCTGTAAAACTTACATGCACCTTAAACCACAATAAAAGGCCATCAATCTTAATGAAAAACAGTTCATTCCGATGGAAATCAACGACCTTTAAGAATATACCACACTTTTGAATATGTTATTTCGTTTATTATAAGAAAAAACTGATTTTATTAGTCAGAAGTCACTAATTTTGTGAAAAACTCCTTTAAAATTCACTATTTAATGAGAAATTTGAATTTAAAAAAATTCTAAAACCACTGTTTTACTCCAAATACCGTTTACAATAACCCAGTAAACATTTAAACGCTAAGTACCAATCACCCTGTATAGATGTGCATTTAGGAAGACATTTTCAAAATTCAATTCCTGAAGTATACACACAGCCCTTAATAGAACCATTTTCTCCCCCAACATTGGTAATAGTTTAACCAAACCACAGAAAAGAAGAAAACAGAGGTCACATTCAATTGTGTGCTAAATGTGTGTCGAGTAGTCATTTCTCCTGTTTGCCATTTGCAGGGCAGGACCAGCACCTGGTTAATTCCTACCTGTATTACCCGAACACGTCAAGGATAAACGTGGCAATTATTACTACAGATATATGATGATGTTTATAAGTGTAAATATATTCATAAATGCCAGTT